>CM075071.1:50101114-50188614 GCA_037428765.1 Rubia yunnanensis
AGAAGCTTGTGAATTGATAGGATGAAAGCTTTTGTATTCAATGTTTGGAGAAGCTTGTGATCATAATAAGATGTCTTTATGTCAGACTTTGTAGAAGTGTTGCATTAGACTTTCAAGAAGTGTTACATTAAGCTTTCAAGAAGTGTTGCATTATCCTTTCAAGAAGTGTTACATTAGACTCGTAAGTGTTACGAGATCTTTAAAAGTGTTGCATCGGGTTAGAAAAAGTGTTGCATTAGGTTAAAATAAGTGTAACCTTGAATAAGTGTTGCATTAGCTAAAAATGTGTAACAATTTTGAAAAGTGTTGCCTTAAACGTGATAAGTGTTGCACTAGACATAATTTAACGCCGCCTAACGTAATACCTACAAAAGTGTTGCATTAAGTCTAATGCAACATTTTTAGTACCTAGTGTAACACTTATAGAGTGATACAATAGACCTAATTTGTAGTAGTGAGTCGAACCGTGTATGAAGATGTTGTTGGCTACCTGGATCCGTCGTTGCAAGGAGTATCATAACGCCACAATTATGAACTCATTCCCTAGGAGACGGGTTCATTTATGTTCGTACTGTTTGCTTTTTTTGTTCATTTATGTACTTCGTACTATTTGCTTACATTGGTTCATTTATGTACTTCGAACTCTTTGCTTGTTTTTGTTCATTTATATACATTGTACTACACTCATCATTAGCAGAACCATATGTTATATCATTATTAGTATATTTTCTCTTTAGGCTAACCACATAAATTATGTTAGTAGAACTTTTATAAATTATGTTATTGCTAATCACATAATATTGTAAAAATAACGTATAAACTACTAATCACATAAAATGTTACCACTAATCAATGAATTATGTTAGAAATAACTAATCAATGAATTATGTTAGGAATAACGTATGAACTAAAATATTGTAAAATTAATATAATTCATTTTCTTATTTTTTTTATCTTCTTGTAGACCATCAGAATAATTTTTTGCTCACTTTTAATCACAAATTTTATAATCACATAAAATTCACAATATATATAATGTATACATCATTCTTATAAATCATGAAAAACACCTATATATTTTCTAACTTATTTTTGCACATATCGTTCTTATAAATTCCTCATTAGACTGAGATAAAAAACCTAAATTACATATTAATCTAACATTAAAGGCAAAGTCTTGGGAAAGACGGTCTTTCCATAGGCTTATGAAAAGACGGGGTTTGATTAGAATAATAAAAGGTAAAAGGTCTTAGTTGCAATATTAAACTTTTAGTATGCAACATGTAGTAGTTATAAAATTTATAATCCGGTTCATGCAACCCGAAAATTTTATCTTCATTTCTTCTAATTTACACTTTAAACCTTGGTTTTTCCATAACTTATGGAAAGACCGTCTTTCAAGAGACGGACTCAATATTAAATTACTTATTAACTAACATTAAAAGGCCATATTTTCTAAAACTAACGAGTTATTATGAAACGGAACTAAAGGTCAATTTTGACTTCTGTCGAAACCAAAAGTCTTCCGACATCAGGAATTCAAATAATTGGATTGTAAGCATTCCTTTCACTATTCGTGGCTTTCTAATATTTGTGGAAAAAATTTATTTTTAGGAAGATTCGTGCCTTGATGTCTCATACTCACTTTGCCCCAGATTAAATTGCATAAAATCCTTTTTACAATATTCAAAACATATGTTTGGCCGTTAACATATTTAATTATGTATAACATTGATAAATAAAAAGTTACTTTCTAGAAACGATTTGTTATGATGAATCCAACAATATCACATACAACAATATTATTGTTCATATATCTATTCAAATATGTAGTCAAAGTTTTCTTAGTTTAATGGAATGTTTGATCTTGTGTAATTTAATTTGGGATAGAGAGAGTAATATTTTTAGGTGAGAATATTCTTTCACTATTTTCATATTTAATGAGCATTAAATGTGGGAAGATGGAAAGAATGGCAAAGGAGAAATGGGCAAAGGGAGAAAAAAGAACCGGAAAGAAAATTAAACCGGAAAAAGAATGAGGAAAACAGAACCTGAGAAGAAAGGAGAAGTGAATGGAGAACCGGAGAAGAAAGGAGAAGTGAATGGAGAACCGGAGAAGGAGAAGGGATTCGGAAAAAAAAAGAAAGAGGAGAAGAGAACCGGAGAGGGAGAACAGGTGAGGTAAACGAAGGAGCAGCGGCCGGAGGCGAGAAAGGAGAGTCAGGCGAAGGCGAGAAACAACAGCCGGGCGACAGGTGGAGAAGACAATGTAAACGGGAGGCCCTGGGACGGCGGATGCCCTACGACGGTCGGAGAAGACAACGGAAGCGGAGGCCTTTCGATCTTATTTTCCGGAGAAGACAACAGAAATGAGATCTGCCGGAGAAGAAAACGGGACCTCCAACGCCGGCGAACTCCGACCTCCACCACAGGCGACCGCCGACCAGCGGTGTTGATCCAACAAACGGATTCTGGGTCTCTCACTTCGATCCTGGGTCGCTCTCTTTGATTTCAACTTCAACGCTTCGATTGGGTGGGCTTTGTGGTGGGTGGCACCACCGCTGCGTTAGGGTGTTGAGTGGTGGCACCGCCCCTACGTTGGGGTGGTGGGTGGTGGGTGGTGGCATCGCTGCTCTGCTGGTGGGGGTAGATTAAGGCACTATTCAGCTAGCACAGGAAATAAGAACACATCACTTCATCCTACCCCACACCCAAAGTGAATAAATAATAATTCATTCACGAGTGGGTCTCCTAACAGGCGGCATGTCCATAAGCTTATGGACATGCCACTTATTTTTTACCTTATATATTGCATTTCTTAAATTACATACAAAATTTAAAATTTTTGAAAATATTTTTTATATTATGTATTTTTTTATTTTCATCTTCAAATACATATTATTACTTGTTTTAACTTATAAAATACAATATTTAAATTTTATAAAAAATTACAACAGTTTAGGCAAATACCCCTGAGGACTGTCCATAAGCTCATGGAAAGGCCGCATTTCCTGAGACTTTCCCTTCATTCACAGAAAAAACGTTCTCTTTCTCTCACCGTAAAAAAAGTTGAAACAGAGAGTACTTATATTTGAATTTTTTATTATATATATAGTATATATTATGTATATCATTATGTATAAATTGAGTAGGTAATAAATTTTAAAAAATATCAATTCTTAATTAGATATATATATATTTATTTATTTAACTTAAATTATTATATCAAGTTATTAGGTATATATTGATTTTAATTATGTTGTTAATTTAAATTGATTGCAAATATATATGATGGAGATGTCAAGACGACTACCACCATAAATGAAGACATTTCATGTCTTGATCAAACATTTAAAGGTTTTATTCGGGATCCTCTAAGTGACATGGTGAGACCTATGACTAGGTCAAAGACTAATCTTATGGATGTTTCTTTAAATGCTTTGATTGATCGTCTTTATGTTGAAGAATTGAAGAAGGAGTCATCATCGACATCCTGGATTTATTGTTCAAGACTGTCGAAGAACTGGAGACATAATGAAGAACACTATACTCTTTTTTCCCATTATGTTTTAATGAGGTAGTGTATCACTGTAAAATATTGTAAAATTATTTCTTTTTGGATTTTAGATTGTAGAGATCGGCCATGCAGGCTTTGAAAAGCTAATTTTTGAATCCATTCCATCAGGGTTCAAAAATATTGAATTTTATTCTGGTGAGAATTAGTTTTGGTAAGATTAGATAAGGCAATATTCATCCAAGGTGTGTCTTGGAAGCATTCGGCCGTGTGTGTCTATTATTCAGCCATATGTGTGTGTCGATTCTGTTTCCAGTTGTGATTAGGGTTTGGGGCCGAGATCTAACCCTACAAATGGGAGGGGGGGGGGGGGTTGTCCACGAATTACCTCACCTTTATCAATCAAATATACAACCTTTTGAGTTCATACTCTTTGCTTGCGAGCTAATTCTATTGTTGCTTAATCCCGATGGCTAGTTAAGTACCAATAACCTTGAGTTCATACTTTTTTCTTGTGAGCTAATTTCATTGTTGCTTAATCCCGATGGCTAGTTAAGTACCAATAACCTTGTGATATGATCTCACGGGCTAGTTAGAGAGCAAGTCAAGATTGAGAGCATCCCGAGAGCTAGGTTCTTGAATTTTGTGTGACTTGGTGAGGGTATGCAGATCCCTTTATTTGGTCAAAAGTTTTAATTCCGCAATCTAGAGTCTTCGCAGGGAGATTCATATAAATTGGTATCAGAGCAAAGCGAAAGATCCCTGGTGGCCGAAACTTCAACTGGGATTTTGAGTTTTGTTTGAATTTATTTTCTAGATTTGTAGATTTATAAACTCGTTTGTCTCATATTTTAACTATGTTTATTTAATCTTTCTTACTAGGAGGATTAAATCTAGAGTCGATGGATGTCGAAGGGTCCGAGAGTAAGAATACTTCAGTACCACCTTCATCAATCGAGTCAGGAGGACGTCGAAGGGTCTGGGCATTAGCAAGTATTACCCACCTTCACCTCCCAGTCAGTTTCGTAGTTTTTAGGTAGCTTATACAGTTTATGTGTTTGTGATATTTTCTTCGACTCTTCTGAAAATTATTTCATGCTCATAATCCTATTTGTTTTCTTTATTGTTCTTTGATTCCGTGATCTTGAATTGTTCTTTGATTCTTGATTGCACCTTATTAAAAAAAATAGAGTCTTGTCTCATTTTCCGGATGTAGTGTCATATTCTTGATCCTTACGATCTCGAATACCTCAAAGTTCATTTGAATCGAGAGGATGTTGTCGTAGTTTTCTTATTCCAAGTTTTATATAGGTGAATTTGTTCCATTTTTTTTTTAAAAAAAAACTGTAGCAGATTTTTGGGTTTTAAATTCGAGATCCAGGGTTTAAAATTGGAAATTTGGGGCTGATTTGTAATTTTTGAAAGTTTGGGGGCAGATTTGTAATTTCCAAAACTTTTGGGAATTGTGCTCGAAAATTTTTGCTTCGGGAATAAGATTCTGATTGTTATTTTTTTATAGTGTGGAAAAATTGAATTTTTGGCTGAAAAAGAAAGAAAGAAAAAGGAAATCTGATTTGAAAAAGGGGAAAAAATCAAAATCTTAATCAGAAGAGGGGAAAAAAAGGTAATTGAGAGGAGATTTGATCTGAATTTTTGACTTGGGGGCAAGTAAGTCATCAAAATACTTTACGACAAGGGATTTGAGTTTGAGTTCCATATCCAAAGTGATTTCGGAAAAGTTACTTGAATTTTCGGAACTTATTTGTCTTCGGTGTAAAACATTCTTGTTTTGATCATAACTTCTTCATTAAAGCTCTGATTTGTACCATTCAAATTGTGTTTTGTTCTTTATTCTCTGTAGAATTTATAATTCTAGACCGTAGAGCCTAATTTTGAGTTTATATATTTTTAAATTTTGAAATATGTTCTGTAGTATCCATCTCCATATTTTGCTTTGACATCGGTGAATTGATCAATTCACCTTGCATTAGCCTTAGCCTTGTGAGTTGTGAGTGTTATACACTTGGTGAGAGATCTTACTAAACAAAGGGAAGGAGGGGGACTATTTTTATACTAACAGTTTATTTTTCTTAGCAGTTTAGCGGAGATGGAGGACGAAAATTTGTTAGCAATCCTAACAATTTGCCATTGACGAACACATCTAATGGTAGACGTGGTGATCATCCACAAGATGAGGCTCCAGATAGTTGGGAGCGACATCGAAGTAAACCTAATGAAACCAATGATCCATATCGATTTGCTATCGCAATAAATGCACTTATGAATGAGGTGCAAAGATTGGCAAGAAAAGTTGACAGCATGGCACCACCTACACCTACATCATCGGCCAAGAGGGAAGAATCTCAAAGATACGTCCACCAATGCAATGGTTCTGGCAGTTTAGATGAATATTCTGATGATGGTTCGGAAAGGCAATCACATCGAGGGTCTTCTAGGATGCATCACCATAGTAAACATCATTCCCGAAGAAGAGTGAAGAGAAACTAGGGATCCGGTTTAGGCTTAGATTCAGCTCATGACACCAAGGGATTGAAGTATGACATCCCTCGATTTGATGGTCAACACAATCCGGTGAAGTATCTTGATTGGGAGCGACATATTTAGAATTTGTTTGATCTCAACAATTATCGGGAGAAAGAAAAGGTCAAGGTCGCACAATATTCCTTCACTCATTATGCGGCTGAATGGTGGAAAATATAAAAGGGTCACGATATTTTGCCGGAAAGAAACCTATCTCCACCTGAGAGAGATTGAGAGCTTCGCCAATATCATATTCCGCCTTCTTACTTGATGGAACAACATTCTTACCTGTCCAACATGAAGCAAGGAAATTGCACTGTTGATGAATACTGGGAAGATCTTGAGTTGACCATGAGAAGGGTCAATATGAAAGAAGATAACTCATTCATAAAAAATTGATTTATTGAAGGCTTGCGTGAAAACCTTCAAACACCATTCAAGCTTCAACATCACATATAAATGGGCGAATTATTAGTGAAAGCAAGGTTGGTTGAGAGAACCCAACGACAGAGGAGGCCACAACCCTGATTTTCCAGTCACAAACCAGGGTTTGACTCTGGAAACCCTAGTTATAGCCGAAGTAAGGGAATGCCCATGGAAGGGTGAAGATGGGTCCAGGCCTATTCGAATCCGACTTATAATTCCAATGTTAGAAGGGCGACACAACCAATTCTACAGTCTTCGAAAATTTCAGGCAAGTCCACTACTTCTTCATCAAATTCGGTTTCTATTAACTCTCCTACTTGTTTTTATTGTAAAGAGAGAGGACATGTCTGTAATAAATGTCCTCATGCACGAGTGTTAACAACAACTGAAGAAGGAGATGAAGAAGATGAATATGCTAAATGCTACCATTGTATGAAAGTGGTGAAGAACAGGTAGATGAAGAGATCATCATAAATGATCACGGTGAACAAGGTTCGGAAGCACAAGGTAATTTTGTGTCATTGAGACTTCTAAACTCTCAAATGGCCGAAACTGAGGTAAAAAGGATGAATATTTTTCATACTCGTTGCCTTGTGAAAGATAAGAATTATTACTGATTATTGATGGTGGTTCTTGTGCTAATACTGTGTGTAATATTCTTGTTAAATCATTGTCTTTGCCTGTGACTACTCATCCATCACCATAGAAACTTATTGAGTAAAGTGCCAGAATAACCATGAGTTTAGGTTAAAAGTGTCAATATAATCCTGTAAAATGAGAAAGTGCCAAAATAATTCTAACTTTACGAGGTTTGTGTCAAAATAACCCTGGGATTCGTTGACTCTGATTGTCAATGCCGAGGTAGGCCGATTTATTAGTAAATGACGATTGTACCCTGCATTTATAAAAATATATTTTTTTTTAAAATGAAAAGACGCATTAGTTCCCTCTCTCTTTTCAATCCTTTTCCCCAAATTTCTCTTCCATTTTTGTCATTCCTTCCCGCAACCTTTTCCTCTTCTTCTCCAAAAGTTCCACCCTGTTCATTGTTCACCTTTTCCACTGCCATCGTTCCAGGCCGCTAGAATCGAAGGAAAAGACCGCCGATCGCCGCTTCCATCGTTCCACGTCGCCGGGCGGTGGTTTTAATGCAGCCGCCGGCCGAGTTTCCCACTGGGACCTAAAACAGGGGAAGTCGAAAATGTGGTATGCCCAAATCCTTATTGTTGCTAATAAGTCTCTTTTATCCGTTCTCGATTTCATTTTTATGGTGTGCTGTAGGGTTTGTCAAATTTTCGTTGATAATGTGGCCATGTGGGTGAGTTCGAGAGGGCTTTGGGTGTGAGGTCATATCTTGTGCTATTTTGGGTTTGAAATGATGTTAAAATTGATTAGGTTGCGTTTTAATGGTTGTGCTTGGCCTGAGAATGAGACGGTTAGGAAATTGACCTAGGATTTTGTATTTTTGGTGAACCGAGAAGAATGGCTCTGGCCCGGCTGATTATGAGTAATGTGAGGCCGATTTTTTTGTGGAGATTACATTCCCGCACAGGTATCTGGCCATGTTTTCCATTGCTGGTCCACTGAAATGTTTGTGCTTTAAGGTTTCTCTTTTCTTATTTCTTCTGTTACAGTTGCCTAAATTTCTATGTTAATTTTGTGCCCTGTTTTTTAAGCATTATCAGTAAGCTGAATAAATGAAGTGTTTGTACAAAAATTTTCTGCCCTATTTGTCAAGCATTATCAGTAAGCATTGGAAAGAACCTCTTAAGGACTTCATTTTGTTGAAATGGAATTTGTGTTTTTCTATCGTTATCGTTGTTGAAAGATTATCAATGGAGTAATGTGATGTTTAAGACCGTACAGTCTAAATATGATACTTGCAGTTATAAATTTCTTCAATTATGGATGGATTACCTATCGTCGGTGGCCGGCAACGAAGGAGCCTCTGTGGACGGCGACTGAATTAATGGCGAACTGGAACTGGAGGGGAAGCAAGGAAGAAGAAGAAAACGACGCGCAGAGGAGGTGGCGCCAAAAACTCGGGTTCAGTCAATGAATATAGGATTACCTAAAGTCGGTGGACGGCGACTAAGGAGAGAATCAACGACCGGAACTAATGGCAAACTATGGGAGGGAAACAATGAAGAAGAAGAATTGTACAGCCGGAGGAGGTGGCGACGCGACGAAGGGGGGGACGAAGAAAGAAACGCTCCAGTTCTTTTTTTTTTTTGGGTTTAAAAATGAGATTTAGGTTAAATATGCAGGATGAAAGAGAGGGGTATAAACGGAAAAAAATTTTAGGTGAAAGGGCCAAGGGCAAATTAGTCTATTAAGTCCAGTCAATTGTCAAAATTTCAGTCAATGCCAGAATGTGACTGGAAGGTTATATCGGCACAATTCATCATAAATATATGGTTAGTTTGAAACTTTTTGGTTTTACAAGATTATATTGGCACTTTCAGCCTAAAGGTAGAGTTAGAAAAACATTTAACCCACACTTATTTGGTGAAATGGTAGTGGTGAAATTAGGGTTAACACACAATGCATGATTAGCTTTAAAATTGGAAAAATATAATGACTCTATCTCATATGATTTATACCTATAGAAGCCAGTAATGTTTTGTAAGGGAGACTTTGGCAATTTGATCGTAAATCTATGAATGATGGTTACACTAACGAAATTACAGTGATTAATGATAGAACAAGGTATACTTGGACTCCATTATCTCCATTGGAAGTTTTAGAGGCACAGAGACGCATGAAAGTCGATAAAGAGAAGTTTGCGACTGATGCAAGATTGGCCGAACAAAATCGTAGCCAGGGTTTGAAGTAGCTCGGCCACAAGGTGAAAATAGGAGACAAAAACCTTGAAATTTTCTACCAAAATTCAAGGGTGGCCAATCCATGTAAGCTAGGTAAGTCCAAGAATGATTTTGATAAGTCGTGTAAAATTCGATCTTCACGTCTTAGTCTTTTGCCATCGATTTACATGATGAGACATGAACTTCCTATTGATTCTGGTAGATCGTTTTATGTATCGATTAGGGATGTGAATTGTGCTTTTGCTAATCACTCTTATGTGCTTATCATGCATTTTAAAGAAAGTTATTTTGCCAGTGATGATATTCCTATGCATGTTCCTTCACGGTTTGGTAACATGTTACAGACATTTGAGGATGTCTTTCCGAAGGCCCTACCTGCGAGTTTACCACCTTTGCGAGGTATTGAATACCAGACTGACTTGTTCCCGGGTTCGGTTATTCCAAACGGCCCGACGTATAAAGCAAACCCTGAGGAGATAGAGGAACTACAACGACAAGTCGATGAGTTACTTCAAAAAGGCTATGTGCGAGAATCTCTTAGTCATTGTGTTGTGCCTGTCATTTTAGCTCCTAATAAATATAAAACTTGGCGTATGTGCATTAATTGTCGTGCTATTAACAAGATCACCATTAAGTATCACCATCATATCCCTAGAATAGATGATATGCTTGAAGATTTGCATGGATCTGTGACTTATGCTAAGATTGATTTGACTAAAGGTTATCATCACATTCGAGTTAATGAGGGAAATGAATGAAAAATTGCATTTAAGACTAAGTTATATGAATGGATTGTTATACCTTTCGGTTTAACTAATGCACCTAGTACTTTTGAGCGGTTGATGAATCAAGTCTTGAGAAAGTTTATTAATCGATTTGTTGTGGTTTGTTTTGATGATATAATTTATTCTAAGTCGATTGATGAACATATTGAGCATGTGAAAATGGTTCTTGTTGCACTCTGTGAGTCTTGTTTGTATGCGAACATCAAGAAGTGCATGTTTTGAGCTTTGGAAGTAGTTTTTCTCAGTTTTGTGGTCTCTAAGGAGGGCATAAAAGTCGACGAATCCAAGATTGAGGTCATCAAGACTTGGTTGAGACTACCAATGGCAATCAGGTGCATTCCTTTCATGGTTTAACTAGTTTTTACACATTGTTTGTGCGTGATTTCTAATCTATTGATGCACCTCTAAATAAACTAGTTAAAAAGGATGTGAAGTTTGTTTGGACCGACTGTCAAGAGAATGCATTTAATGAATTGAAAGTACGATTATGTAATGCTCATGTTCTTGCTTTACCTGATTTTAATGGTATATTTGAGATTCATTGTGGTGCTTCTGGTGTTGATATTGACGCTGTTTTGATGCAAGAGAATTAACCTATACTTACTTCAATGAAAAGCTAAAGGGTGGTACTCTAAACTATCCCGTGTATGATAAAGAATTTTATGCAATTGTGCGTACATTAGAAACTTGGCAACATTATTTACTGCATAAAGAATTTTCCATTCATAGTGATCATGAGTCATTGAAATATTTGAAGAGTCAACTGAAGTTAAATAAGCGTCATGCTAAATGGTATAGTTTTATTGAAACTTTTCCTTATGTCCTGCGTTACAAAAAGGGTAAAGAAAATGTTGTTGCTGATGTTTGAGTCGTAGACATGTTTTACTTACACGATTGGAATGCATTATGTTAGGGTTTTCATTCGGTCGTGATTTATATGCGACTGATTCTAATTTTCATCTATTTATGCTGCATGTGAAAATGGTGCTTATGAGAAGCTTTTTCGGCATGATGGTTTCTTGTTTATGAATAATAGGTTATGTATTCCTCAGTGTTCTATGCGTGAACTACTTGTTAAAGAAGCTCATTCAGGTGGTTTAATAGGACATTTTGGTGCATTTAAAACTTATAATTTGCTGCGAGAACATTTTTATTGGCCGAAAATGGCACTAGTTATTGACAGAGTTTGTAGGAATTGTCTTGATTGCTTGAATGCTAAGTAAAAAACTAAGCCGCATGGTCTTTATACTCCATTACCTGTTCCTACACATCCTTAGGTTGATATTTTCATGGATTTTGTCCTCAGTTTACCACGTTCTCAGTTAGGTTATGATCCTATCTTTTTTGTTGTAGATAGATTTTCAAAAATGGCACACTTTATTCCTTGTAGGAAGACAGACGATGCAAAACATGTTGCAGATCTATTTTTAAAAGAGGTAGTTTCGCTACATGGTATACCTGTGTCCATTGTCTCTGATCGTGATGTTAAATTTTTATCCTACTTTTGGAATACCTTATGGTGCAAGTTAGGGACGAAATTTCTATTTTCGACTGCCAGTCATCCTCAAACTGATGGACAAACAGAAGTGACCAATCGAACCATAGGGGCTCTCCTGCATCCCCTAGTTCAGAAAAACTTGAAGAATTGGGAAAAATGCATCCGGATAGCAGAGTTTTGCTTTTAATTTCACTATTCATTCTACTACTTTATCTCCATTTGAAATTGTTTATGGTTTTCTACCTATTACACCTATTGATTTACTTCCTTTGAAATTTAAACAAGTTAAAAACCTTGATGGAGAAAAGAAAGCTGATTTTGTGAAGAAAATTCATGAGAAGGTGCGCAAGAAAATTGAACGGACAAATGCACAGAATGTTGACAGAGTTAATCATGGCCATAAGTTGATGAGGTTCCAGGCCGGAGATTATATTTGGGCACATCTTCGGAAAGAGAGGTTTCCAAATGCTCGAAAATCTAAGTTGAGTCCACGTAGATTTGGGTACATTTTCAGAGATTATATTTCACGTTTGATCAAACATTTAAAGGTTTTGTTCGGGATCCTCTAAGTGACATAGCGGGACCTATGACTAGGTCAAGGACCAAGTTTAGGGATGCTGTTTTAAATGCTTTGATTCGTCGCCTTTATAATGAAGAATTGAAGAATGAGTCATCATCGACATCTTGGATTTATTGTTCAAGATTGTCGAATAACTGAAGACATAATGAGAACACTATACTATTTTTCCCGCTGAAATTTTAATGAGGTAGTGTGATCACTGTAAAATATTGTTGGTGAACGTCGTTCCTATCACCATGAAAACTGCAAACCAGCACACAGATTCGTATAGTAGAAGCAGGTCGTATCCACAGAGAACGGTATAATTTCTATCAATTTCAAACTACCATCAAATTTTGGTTTAGCAACCACGTCTATGATTTGAGATTTATTTAATAAACTAATGAATTACTAAGCTAAAAATAGGGCCAAAATAATGCAGAAAAATGCAGAGATAAATTACGAACAAATATATGGATAACAAAGGATCGGCATAAGTTAATCTTTGGTTCATTCCTTGATCATCGACTACTCACAATTCATTTAACCCCCATGAATTAATTGGTTATAAGCAGGAACAATATTTGCTATTTTCCCTAAATTCCCCTTAAATTTCCAATCGCGAGCAAGTATTTGCTAAACCCGCGATCTTCCTAATTAAGATATTCCTAGCAAGTATTTGCTAAACTAGTTATATCTTAACGATCTTAAGACCTAGGGAACCCAATTTAGATAACAAGCACGTATTTGCATGCAGTTTATCCAATTAATTATTTATTATCCTGTTATTACAGTCATAATTGTTATCTGTTTTTCACAGGAAATGCTACTTAATTAGCCCTAGCCTAACAAGATTGAGGTGATCAAACTCAACCAATCAAGCATAGATTTTAGGCATAAACAATTAAAAACTCATAGGATTAATTTTCTAAAAACCCGAAGCCTCACAATCCATGAACCATCGAATTAACCTAATTCATTAAGAATCTAGCTACTCATAATTATTAAACTAAACAAACAAATAATATATATACAAAACATAATTATATGATATAATAAACACGAAATTGAATAAAAAACCAGGAAATTGGATTTGAACACCAAATTGCTTCAGGAAATCAATTGATTTTCCAATACCCTGCATGTTCCTCCGAAAACCAAATAACTAAGCTAAGCTAATGTTTTTTTTTCTTTTCCCAAACTAATCCTCCCTTCCGCCTAACAAAACCAACCAAGTCCAGAACTCCTTTCTTTTTTTTTCTTCCCTGCTCTCGGATTTAAAAAATCTTAATTTTCGTGCGTAGCCACGATTTTATATGCTAAAAATAAAGAGTCTGTCTCTTGAAAGACGGTCTTTCCATAAGTTATGGAAAGACCAAGGTTTAAAGTGTAAATTAGAAGAAATTAAGATAAAATTTTCGGGTTGCATGAACCGGGTTATAAATTTTATAACTATTACATGTTTCATACTAAAACTTTAATATTGCAACTAAGACCTTTTACCTTTTATTATTCTAATTAAACCCCGTCTTTCCATAAGTTTATGGAAAGACCGTCTTTCCCAAGACTTTGCCAAAAATAAAATCCAAATCCTAACTAATTTAGGAAAATTAGAATCCTTATCCAAAAAGAAATATTCTTCCACTTAATTTCAGCCTAATTACAATTAAATTCTAACTTGGAATAAATAATTAATCCAAGTCTTGGGCTTCATGGCTTCCAAACGGCCCAATCACAGTGCTGAATTTTTGGCCTTCTTTTCTTCTGGACTGCAATTCCGTAAACTCCCTAACGAGGGATCGGGATCGTTACCTCATTAAAAACCCTTTCGGGAAAAAAGAGTATAACAATCCCCCCTTTCACCAGTTTCACCTTAACCGGGTCGACTTCACGGAGCAACTTAGTGATCGTTAAACGAAGCACAACTCTGCCACACGAAGGATTCCGGCTAATGATCAGCTGGAACAGCATCATAGTGCTCCAAAACACAGCTACTCTGCTCCGCTACAGCTTTGCTCCAAAAATAGTGATCTATCAACAAAATAAATCAATTAAGTACCAAAAATCACATAAAAGAGCACTAAATTCCTTCAAAAATGAACAACTAAATATCACACATCAAATCCTCACACTTGAGTCATACTTGCCCTTAAGTATGAGATGAGCAATTTCAAAGCAGGTTGTTCATTCAAAATCCCATCCCCAAACTGACTCTGACTCAACAGAAAAGAGAAAATAAAAATAACAGACCAACTATATATGTGACACACCTAAAACTCTATTACCCGGACTTTGGTCAAACAATTCAGCATTAAGTTTTCATTTCATAGCTCATCAACAAACTCCCAAAACATGATCAAGTCCCCTTTTGTAAACAAAGTGCATCATCCCCCCTCGAGCCCTCAATTCAATCCCCCCTACCGCGGTCAAACTTGCATATCAACTGATCAAAAATAGATATGTAAGAACTTCCTCACAGATTTTCACTCAATCACTCAATAAGTAAGGACAGTCACTCAATGATATTCATGCAACAGCCTTAGCCAATACATGACAAGCCAAAAAGGTCTTTAAAGGTTGTAACGGGGCTAGGGGTTGTAACATTGGTGAAATCCTAGGGCTCTAAGGTTCATACAAACATGCACTTATGTTCAAGAACAAATCAGTAGAAAATTCCAGCAAATACACATCATCAAAACCAATTTTCTGGACTGATTAAAAGACTAATTCAGGTCTGAATTTTTTTTCTTTTTCTCTTTTTTTTCCGTCCAGACCAGAATTTTTCAAATTACATGCTCATTTACCTCTATAGTGCCATAAGACTATTTTTTCAATGAGAACCGGGCACTCGAATCATGAATATGCAATATCAAGCAAGAACAGAAATTTTCAGTTCAAGAACATACAAGCATGGGGCAAGAATAGTATAAAGAGAAAAGGCTAGTCTTTTATAGTGGGTTACACAAAGAAAAGGTCAAGGCTCAAAAGGGTTTACTAGAGGATATAAAAGGTAAGCTATATACGATGTGTGGTTAATCCTAATTTGCCTTTTTTTTTACTCATTATGCATCAACCTTAGCTACCACAACTCTCAGAAAAAAAACTTGATGTAGAGAGTGCTCTACTCTGGCTCAAACCTCACTTTATACTAGGCTTTGTTCATTACAAGTCTTATTCGTCATACCAAGTATCATTTAAGCAAGTTAAAACCGATTTCAAGGGTTTCTCATTTAATGCTCTTAGGAAGATATCAAACAACAAAGGTTACTAATCAGATTCTCTCAACATGCAAAGTTCATCTATCTCAAAGCCACTTCATTACTCGCTGTCATGCTGAAAATTTGTCCGGCTCGATAAATATTTTTTTTAACAAGACACTAAAATGTAAAAATGACACCTAAATCTCCTCACACTTAAGCCTTGCTGGCCCTCAAGCAAGCTCGGATTAAAAGCGAGAAGATTCCTAGACACAATATACATAAAAGAAAGAAAAAATAAAAAAAAATGGACAAGGGATAGGGAACTTAGCGGGGAGGGCTGCCCGAGTGGGTAACTCACAAAGCTTGCATGATCAACTCATTCTGCCTCAAAATAAGCTCATCCTGAGCAACCAAACCATCCAATCTGCCGTGCAGCAACTGAACCTCATCATGCACTGAGGAAATGGTCACACGTCCTGCACGAGAAGATGAAAAAACAGTGCTCGGGCTTGGTAGACCCGGCTCAAGAAATCTGTAAACTCTGTTTTCCAAGTAAACCAAGTTGCTCTCTTCCAAATACTTTAAGTAAAACACTGCAGGCGCAGGCAAAAGCTCAAAGGAAGGTGGAACAATCAAATTCACAGAGTTATCAAGCAAGACTCCAACCAAAGTGCACAAAGTCATATGCCGACCACTATCATTGGCAATATCACGTAAGGCGTCAGCCAAATAGAAACCAAGATTAAGTTTTACCTTACGAATCATACTCCAAAGCACAAATAACACAAGGTGATTCACTTTACTAAACGTAGTAAAGCGCCCAAAAACATTCCTCAACAAATAATGGCAACACAATCTCAACACAGGATCAGCAATCCAATGCACATTACAACTCTTAGGGCAATTAGTATCATAAGGAAAAGGGCAAGCTGGTGCCAACAATTTCCATGCATCAGAAGGCTTATAATTTGGAAAATCATGGTGATTGCCAATAAAAGCATCAGTATAAGCGGTTGAACTCAAATCCTCAACCGTGACCAAACCTAAAGCCACACTCCACTCATTTAGATTTAAAGAAACAAAGTACAAACCCAATCTAAATGAGATACAAGTATCAAGTAGAGACACAGGTTTCGTCAACTTAAAACTAATCATCAAATCTTCACATATCGGGGCATACATCGTCAAAGAGTGAAAATTTAACAATTTTGACCATCCCACATTACCAAAATATTGCATGAACTGAACATGGATTCCTAAGGATTGAAGAGCGGAAACACATAGATGCAAACCTGAGGAAAATTGTTTTTTTTCCTTTTTTTATCATCTTTGTGTACAGCTTCTCATCATCAAAGTGAAGAAGTTCCTCCCGGGATTCAAAAACTATCTCCGGTGGTAGGTCACGCAATCTGCCCGTGTTGTCTGGCATCTCTTCGGTGGTGGAATCAGCCGGAGCGGTCTCCCGGCGGTTTCGTTTAGAGGGCCTCTTCGCCGGAAACACTGGCGGGGAGTCGGCGGTGACACTTTCTAGGTCTGATCGTGGTGACGAGGTCTCCGGTGGAAGGATTTGAAGTGGTTCAGGCTGTGGTGAGATTGTTGCTGCCGGGTCGGGTACAGAATGAGCTGCGGCAGCCGCTGCCTTGGATTTCCGACCGGTTTTCTTGGTCCTCATCTTTGCCGACGAGGTGCGGGAACCTGGGCGCACGACGGGGAAGCTCGGGACTCACCGGAGAGAGGCGGAGGGAGCTCAGAATCGCCGGCGCACCGGCGGAGAGAGCTCGGGAATCGCCGGTGCAGCGGCGGAGGGAACTTGGAGAGAGACGGAGGGAGCTCGGAATCGCCGGCGCAGCGGCGGAGGGAGGTCGGAGAGAGGCGGAGGGAGCTCGGAATCGCCGGCATTGAGGAGAAGAAATGGTGAAGTTCTGAAGATTTTCAACTCTTGGAAGAAGGACCCATTTGGATGGAGTGACCCTTTTGGAAGAAGATAAGGTTGTATACCCTATATTGCATCAAAGTCCTTCAAATCCTATTCCTCCTCTGAAATGTATCACCAATTTCCCAAATTTCTCAAAATATCAATTTCGCCCCCAAACTTTATATCTAGCCAACTCCTTATCCCTGCACATGTTATTTTAAAAGTCAGCACAAAATTATTTATTTATTTTTATTTTTTAAAAAATTTGTTTTTTTTAAAAATAAAAAAAATAAAAATTTATATGTGAAAAATTGTAAGAAAACAAAATAAAAAGAAAAGAAAAGAAATCTGGGTTGCCTCCCAGTAGCGCCTTTGGTTACAGTCTTTGGCTAGACTTTCCGATACGGTCAATCAAAGTGGGGTGGGTATAATGGAACTTCTTCCACTATTGCCACCTGAAAAGCATCATAAAATGGCTTGAGGCGATGACCGTTGACGAGGAATGTCTTTTCCGTGTCCAGGCTTTTAATCTGTACAGTTCTGTTCGGCCTAACAGAAACCACCACAAAAGGTCCTATCCACTTCGTTCTAAGTTTCCTTGGCATCAACCGAAGCTTGGACTGAAAAAGTAACACCTTCTGCCCAACCATGAACTCCTTAGACCTCAGATTCTTATCATGCCACATCTTTGTTCGCTCCTTGTACCACATAGCATGATCATATGCCTCCAATCGCAGTTCTTCCAACTCTTGAAGCTGTAATTTTCGCTCTTCCTCACACTTGCTTGTTGTCATGTTCATTTCCTTGACAGTCCAGTATGCTTTGTGCTCAAGCTCCACTGGTAGATGGCACATCTTTCCAAAGATAAGTCTATAAGGAGACATTCTAATAGGCGTCTTGTAAGCGGTGCGATAGGCCCACAGAGCATCCTCCAACCTCTTGCTCCAATCCTTCCTCGAAGGATTAACTGTCTTCTCCAACACTTGCTTTATCTCCCTGTTAGATACTTCTGCTTGGCCATTAGACTGCGGGTGGTAAGTGGTAGCAAGCCGATGATGAACACCATACTTCTTCATGAGGGCCTCAATGGTGCGGTTTTTGAAATGAGTTCCTTGATCACTGATGATCGCTCGTGACATGCCGAATCTGCTGAATATGTTAGATTTCAAAAACCCTTCCACAACTTGAGAATCATTAGTTCGGGTGGCTTTTGCTTCCACCCACTTCGAAACATAATCAACCGCAAGTAAAAATATACAAATTACCGCAAGAACTAGGAAAAGGACCCATAAAATCCATGCCCCACACATCAAATATTTCACACACAATTATGGGTACTTGAGGCATTTCATCACGTTTAGATATGTTTCCTGTCCTTTGGCAATTATCACAACTCTTACAAAAAATATAAGCATCTCTATGAAGAGTTAACCAAAAGAAACCACTATCAAGCACCTTACGAGCAGTGCGTTTAGGACCAAAATGACCACCACAAGCAAAAGAATGACAATGCAAAAGAATTGTACCTTGTTCTTCTTCAGAAATGCATCGTCGAATGATTTGATCGGAACCTATCTTCCAAAGGTAAGGCTCATCCCAAATATAATGCTTGCAATCACTCTTTAACTTCAACTTCTGAGCAGGACTGAGAGTAACCGGCATCTCTCCAGTGGTAATGAAGTTCACAATATTGGCAAACCATGGATCTTTCGCGATTTTCCAAGAAGAGGTTCTGTCGGGGGCCTCTGTTTGGCCAACTGGAGGCCTGTCGCAGCATAAAGGTATTCTTCGGGAAAATATTCCTAGATGGGGGTTGCATCCTCGGGTTTCACCAAGCAACTGAGATGATCTGCCACATGATTCTCAGCACCTTTCTTGTCTCGTATTTCCCAATCGAACTCTTGCAACAACAAGATCCATCTAATAAGCCTTGGCTTCGACTCCCTCTTCGTGAAAAAGTACTTCAAGGCTGAGTGATCGGTGTAGACGATGATCTTCGATCCAAGCAAGTACGATATGAACTTCTCAAGAGCAAATACCACTACCAACAACTCCTTTTCGGTGGTTGTATAGTCACATTGAGCTGGGTTCAATGTCTTTGATGCATAATAAATCGCATGGATCTCTTTCCCTACCTTTTGTCCCAAGACTGCTCCAACTGCATAATCGCTTGCATCACACATCAACTCAAATGGCAGATCCCAATTCGGCGGTTGCATTATAAGGGCTGAGATGAGCTTCTCCTTCAGTATATCAAAAGACCGTTTGCGCTCCTCGGTCATCTCAAAAGGAACATCATCTTGAAGGAGCTTCGTTAAGGGTTGTGCAACCTTTGCAAAGTCCTTAATAAACCTTCGGTAAAATCCAGCATGCCCCAAAAAACCACGTATCTCACGAACATTGGTAGGATATGGAAGTTGCTCTATGTACTCAACCTTAGCCTTGTCCACTTAAATTCCTCTTTCCGAAACCACATGTCCCAAGACTATGCCTTCATTCACCATAAAGTGGCATTTTTCATAATTCAGCACAAGGTTCCGCTTCACACATCGAATCAAGACCTGTTCCAAATGACCCAAGCATACTTCAAATGAATTCCCATAAACTGAAAAGTCATCCATGAACACCTCAATGCTCTTCTCAATCAAGTCGGAGAAAATGCTTATCATGCATCTCTGGAAGGTGCCTGGAGCATTGCATAATCCGAAAGGCATTCTCCTATATGCATAAGTGCCAAAGGGACATGTAAATGTGGTCTTCTCCTGGTCTTCGGGGTTCACACAGATCTGGAAGTACCCACTGTATCCATCCAAGAAGCAAAAGAAACTGTTCCCTGCCAATCTTTCCAGCATTTGATCGATGAAGGGCAGCGGAAAATGATCCTTGCGAGTCGCGGCATTCAATTTCCGGTAGTCTATGCACATCCTCCATCTAGTGACCAAACGAGTAGGCACCAACTCATTCTTTTCGTTCTTCACCACTTGAAAACTAGATTTCTTCGGCACCACATGAACCGGGCTCACCCACTTGCTATCTGAAATAGGGTAGATAATTCCCAAGGAAAGGAGTTTGAGGACTTCCTTGAGAACAACCTCTCTCATGTTGGGGTTCAGCTTCCTCTGAGCATCTCGAGCAGGTTTGGCATCGTCTTCCATCAAAATATGATGCATACAAATGTCAGGGCTGATCCCTGTAATGTCTGCGAGGGTCCACCCAATCGCCTACTTGTACTTTCTCAACATTGCAATCAACTGATCCTCTTGAAAATCTGACAACCTCGCACTGACAATCACTGGAAGAGTTTCACCATCCCCCAAGTACACATACTTCAGATTAGATGGCAGATCCTTCAACTCCAGGATAGGTGGTGAAATATCGGATGGAATGGGCTTTTCGTACTTTATTCCACTCTCCGACAGCCCCTGTTTGGCCAACCAGAGGTCTGCGTCAGTACTCTTCACTTCTTCCTGCGAGCTGATTGAGTACAACCATTCATCTATTTCCTCATCACTCAGATTCTGTGTCTTCTCGTTGTTTGAATCAGTGGGTGGTAGCATTTCAATCTCATCCTGCAAAAATTCAGTCTCAAGGTATTCTTGGATGAGAGGGTCAATGACATCAATGGCATAAATATTTTCAGCATCTATGGGTTTTTTCATTGCATCATCAATACTGAAAGTATATTTTTCACCATAATAATCAAGATAAATAGTTCCCTTTCCCACATTAATTATTGTATTAGCCGTTCTTAAGAAAGGGCGACCTAACAACACTCCTGAGGTTCCTTTACCACTAGCATGATTCATCTTCACCACATAAAAATCCGCAGGGTAAACAAAATCATTAACTCTTACGAGAACATTTTCTAACAACCCTTCAGGATATACACATGATCTATCTGCCAATTGGATTATTACTCTAGTATTTACCATTTCTGCTCCACTCAAAGAATTGTAAACAGATAATGGCATCACATTGATAGATGCTCCTAAGTCACACATGGCAGAATCAATCTTAACATTTCCAATAAAACATGGCAAAGAGAACATACCAGGGTCCTTGCACTTCTGAGGCAAATCTCTTTGAATTACAGCTAAAACCGACTTGCCCATTATGACCTTGCTTGAGTCTTTAGGTTTCCCTGCAATAAAATCTTTCAAAAATTTGCTCACAGGTGGAAGCCTTATAGCCTGCAAGAAAGGTAGGTTAATCTCCATTTTTCCAAAGATAGATAGGAAATCAACAGAATCATCTTTCTTTCTAGCTAAACTACGAGGAAAATGAGGAAGAATTTTAATTGGAGGGTCATTCTGACCCAACCTTGGATTTGACTCCTTGGTTTGATCAAAATGCCCTTGTACCTCACTTTCTGTTTCTGTCGTCAGCCCCTGTTTGGCCAACTGGGGGCCTCCTGCAGACTGCTCCTGCTGCTCCTTAGCTCCTTTTACTGCGGTCTTAGGAGGTAGTGGCTCAAGCTCCTTTCCACTTCTTAACGTGATCTGATTGGCCATCTCTCTGGGGTTGAGTTGCACTTGAGATGGTAATCCAGGTTGCTTCATTCGGAGCTCATTCATCGAGTTTGACAGCTGTGAAATCTAATGTGTGTGCTCCTCCAAGGTGGCCTCAGTCTTTTTTGAACTTTGGATCTGGTTTTGAAGCATGCCCATCATCATGTCTAGCTTGTCATCCATAGACTTTCCTTGAGGAGGTGGTGGATTCTGAGCATATGGAGGGGGAGGAGCTCGATGGGGTGGAACATATGGTTGTTGTACTGGATTTCCCGGATCTCGCCATCGAAAGTTGGGATGCTCTCTCCATCCCTAATTATAGGTAGCTGAGTACGGGTCTCTCCTTGGCTGCCTTTCATTCCAATTCTCCATATCATTTGCTTGTTCATCAAAAGGGCATTGTAAAGTGACGTGGCTTGGACTGCAGCAGATGTCACAAGGTTTTTCTTGAGGACCAACTGAGGTGCTAGCAACGGTGACCTTATCCACCAACTTGGATAGTACCCTCTCCATCCTGTCCATCCTCTCCTTAGAATCATCTTGGCTCGAGGGCTCTGTTTGTGCCACTCTTTTCAGGATGCGGATCTCATCAGTGTCATACTCCTTCTTAGAATTGATCAACTTCTTCACTATCTCTTTTGCTTCATTGACTCTGATTTCCGAAAATCCACCATTGCTTGCGGTATTCAGCAAATCCTTGTTCGCAGATGTGGATCCTTAGTAGAAATACTGTAGCAGTTGCCCCTCGGTGTATCGGTGGTTAGGGCAACGATCTACCAATTGTCTGAACCTCAGCCAAAATGTACTCAGCGGCTCATCATACTCCTGCTTGATGCTCGAAATTTCTTTCCTCAGGGCATCCGTCTTAGTGGCTGGAAAGAAATAGTCCAAAAACAGCCTCTTGAGAGCACTCCATGAAGTGACGGAGTTAGGAGCCAAGCTCGAAAACCACTGGTTCGCTGCTCCTGACATGCTGAACGGAAAAGCCACCAACTTGAATTGATCTTCTGTGACACCAGCTGGTCTTTTCTGAACCTTACAAATCTTGATGAACTCGTTCAAGAAATTGTAAGGGTCTTCATTACTCTTCCCATAGAACTTCGGAAGAACATTCAGCAGTGCAAGCTTTATCTCCACAGGGGTCGCAGCATCTGGCAAAGAAATTGGTGTGGGAGGGTCTTCTTCACTATGCCCTGTTAATTCCCACATGTACGGATTGTCAGCATTGGGATCCGCCTCTCCTCTGTCACCCATCTCAGTGTCGGAAATAGATTCGGGCTCAGATTCGAATTCCGCTCCAGAAACATCCTCTGTTTGGGCAACCAGAGGGTCTGTGGCAGTTTTCAGCTTCCTCTCCCTGGCGAGTTTGTAATTCTTCCTGACTGTCTTTTCAACTTCAGAATCAAATATCAATTCCTGCTCCTGGGACCTTGTCATATACCAATAACTAAAGAACAAAAATTAGTAGCAAAATAAATAGAAATTAACTACCGGTCCCCGGCAGCGACGCCATTTTGGTGAACGTCATTCCTATCACCAAGAAAACTACAAACTAGCACACAGATTAGTATGGTAGAAGCAGGTCGTATCCACAGAGAACGGTATAATTTCTATCAATTTCAAACTACCAACAAGGTTTGGTTTAGCAACCACGCCCATGATTTGAGATTTGTTTAATAAACTAATGAATTACTAAGCTAAAAATAGGGCAAAAAAATGCAAAAAAATGCAGAGATAAATTACGAACAAATATATGGATAACAAAGGATCGGCATAAGTTAATCTTTGGTTCATTCCTTGATCATCGACTACTCACAATTCATTTAACCCCCATGAATTAATTGGTTACAAGCAGGAACATTATTTGCTATTTCCCCTAAATTCCCCTTAAATTTCCAATCGCGAGCAAGTATTTGCTAAACCCGCGATCTTCCTAATTAAGATATTCCTAGCAAGTATTTGCTAAACTAGTTATATTTTAACGATCTTAAGACCTAGGGAACCCAATTTAGATAACAAGCACGTATTTGCATGCAGTTTATCCAATTAATTGTTTATCATCCTGTTATTACAGTCATAATTGTTATCTGTTTTTCACAGGAGATGCTACATAATTAGCCCTAGCCTAACAAGATTGAGGCGATCAAACTCAACCAATCAAGCATAGATTTTAGGCATAAACAATTAAAAACTCATAGGATTAATTTTCTAAAAACCCGAAGCCTCACAATCCATGAACCATCGAATTAACCTAGCCGATTAAGAATCTAGCTACTCATAATTATTAAACTAAACAAACAAATAATATATAAACAAAATATAATTATATGATATAATAAACACGAAATTGAATAACAAACCAGGAAATTGGATTTGCGCACCAAATTGCTTCAGGAAATCAATTGATTCCAATACCCTGCATGTTCTTCCGAAAACCAAATAACTAAGCTAAGCTAATGTTTTTTTTTCTTTTCCCAAACTAATCCTCCCTTCCGCCTAATAAAAACAAAACCAACCAAGTCCAGAACTTTCTTTCGTTTTTCTTCCCTGCTCTCGGATTTAAAAAACCTTAATTTTCGTGCGTAGCCACGATTTTATATGCTAAAAATAAAACCCAAATCCTAACTAATTTAGGAAAATTAGAATCCTTATCCAAAAAGAAATATTCTTCCACTCAATTTCAGCCTAATTACGATTAAATTATAACTTGGAATAAATAGTTAATCCAAGTCTTGGGCTTCATGGCTTCCAAACGGCCCAATCACAGTGCTGAATTTTTGGCCTTCTTTTCTTCTGGACTGCAATTCTGTAAACTCCCTAACGAGGGATCGGGATCGTTACCTTATTAAAAACCCTTTTGGGAAAAAAGAGTATAACAATCCCCCTTTCATCAGCTTCACCTTAACCGGGTCGACTTCACGGAGCAACTTAGTGATCGTTAAACGAAGCACAACTCTACCACACGAAAGATTCCGGCTAATGATCAGCTGGAACAGCATCATAGTGCTCCAAAACACAGCTACTCTGCTCCGCTACAGCTTTGCTCCAAAAATAGTGATCTATCAACAAAATAAATCAATTAAGTACCAAAAATCACATAAAAGAGCACTAAATTCCTTCAAAAATGAACAACTAAATATCACACATCAATTGTAAAATCATTTCATTTTGGATTTTAGACTATTGAGCTTGGCCACGTGGGCTTTGAAGAGATAATTTTCGAATCCAGCCCATCAGGGTTTCAAAAATATTGAGTTTTATTCAGATTAGAATTAGTTTTAGTAAGATTAGAAAATACAATATTCATCCAAGGTGTGTCTTGGAAGCATTCGGCCGTGTGTGTGTATTATTCGGCCATATGTGTCTATTTTAGGTATTTTAGTTAGTTATGGATTTAACTTCTTAAAGCCGTCATACGTCGATTTAGTTTCCAGTTGTGATTACGATTTGGAGCCGAGGTCTAACCCTATAAATAGGGGGGCTCATCCACGAATTACCTCACTTTTATCAATCAGATATACAACATTTTGAGTTCATACTCTTAGCTTGTGAGCTAATTCCATTGTTGCTTAATCCCGAGTGCTAGTTAAGTACCAATAACCTTGTGATGTGATCTCGTGGGCTGGTTAGAGAGTAAGTCGAGATTGAGAGCATCCCGATAGCTAGGTTATTGATTTTTTTGTGACTTAGTGAGGGTTTACAGATCCCTTCATTTGGTCAAATATTTTAATTCCACAATCCAGAGTCTTCACAAGGAGATTCATATCATATGGTTTTAATTAGGTATAAATTGATTGCAATGTTTATGGAAAGATTGTTTTTTCATTGGCATATGGAAATATGAGGTTGATTTAAAATTATAGAAAGG
Organism: Rubia yunnanensis; assembly: GCA_037428765.1. NCBI lineage: Eukaryota > Viridiplantae > Streptophyta > Magnoliopsida > Gentianales > Rubiaceae > Rubia > Rubia yunnanensis. Next base: position 50,126,754 of record CM075071.1, read on the forward strand.
TAAAATATTTTAGTTGTAATGTTAAACATTTATTATGCAACGTGTAGTAGTTATAAAGTTTATGACCCAATTAATGCAATTCAATTTTTTTCTTAATTTCTTTTAATTTACAGTTTGAACCATGGTCTTTTCATAACATATGGAAAGATATTCGTTTCCAGAGATGGACAAGTGTTGGGAATTTTTTTAGACTAAGTGTTCGGAATTTGTTTTTTAAAATGTCGAATTAAGTGTTCAAAAAAATTATTTTGTTAGTGTAATCCAGCCCACCCTTAAATTGTGTTTTGGTTCCGCCACAGATAGGAAGGGTGGATTAAAGGCGGTTTTATTGGACCAGAGAAGGCACTTTTATGGTGCTTTCTCTAGTACTGCCTTTGATTCTCTCTGTTCAAAGGTGGTTCTGAGAACCGCCTTTGTTGGTAACCTTAGAAGGTGGTTAATTTATGCCTTTAAGTAGCTGACGGAACCGCCTTTGAACGGCTTCCGAACTCGGAAGGAGTGTGAGTTCCTCGGGTTGTAGTTAAAGTTCTGGTACCAGAATTGTATGTTTCCAATACCAGAAGAAGGACCGGGAACTCTTTTGGGGTTCCAAATTCGGGTGCCAAATCAAGTCATAATTAAAAACTCCGAACGTTCGTAATAATGTCGGACAGTATGATGCTTCTGGTACCGGAAGCTTTATTTAGTTCCTACGTTAGGTGTCATTTCAGGTAAATATGGATTTTTTTTAATCAAATTAATGTTTTTCTAGTAAGCAGCTTCCAAGTTCGTATTTGCATTAGCCTTAAGGGTTTCGAGACAGGAAACCAGAATCTTGTCTTTGAACATTTTCAAATGAAAGCACATGAATAACTTCTGAATCCGGAAGCACAGTCGGCTACAATGGTACAAATTTTTATTCATTGCTATAACCTCATAGATTATAATCAAGCACAATGCATTTTCGATTAATCATCATACACATTGTGCAAGCTTACAAAAACGTATTGATAACGCTAAACAAGCAAGTATCTATACGTAGGAATAGATTTCACTTAAATTTCAATTCCACAAATGACATGTCAATGTCTAAGGCTACTCAACACTCAACAACACGATCGTAGTTTCAACAAAGATCCATAGATAAGGCTAATCAAGCAACTATCTATAGATAGGAATAGAAAGCATGCAAATTCTATTGTGTTGTGCCTGTCTAAGGCTAAAATGACAGGCACACCACAATGACTAAGAGATTCTCGCACATAGGCTTTTTGAAGTAACTCATCTACTTGTCGTTGTAGTTCCTCTATCTCCTCAGGGTTTGCTTTATACGCCGGGCGGTTTGGAATAATTGAACCTGGGAACAAGTCAATCTGGTATTCAATACCTCGCAAAGGTCTAAGGCTACTCAACACTCAACAACACGATCGTAGTTTCAACAAAAATCCATAGATAAGGCTAATCAAGCAACTATATATAGATAGGAATAGAAAGCATGCAAATTCTATTCCTCACAATACATTTCACGAGCATTGGCAAATTTTCTAAGGTCCACTTTCGGAGTTCCAAGAGCCGCAGATCGTACATGAACTAGATGTTTTGCCAAACAATTTCTTGCATTATTGATATCATCTTGTGAATACGGCTTAGAATCCTTTGGGAACATCTATGCAAATGGTAAACAATATTACTTGTTATGGGGTACTTTGTAGTTGAAGAAAAGTAGGCATAAGTATTGAAAAAATACTCACTTTATCAATTTCAAGGAAATTCAATCGTATATCTTTAACACACTTTGTTGCATATAACATTACGTAATACCCACACTCCCAGCTCTATGCTTGTTTCTTATACTGATATTTAGAGAATATTTTTAATAAATAATAACTAATAACTTTAAATTAATTGTAAATGTTTATTGATTTTCTTACCTTGATTTGGACTACACGTAAGACCGTTGTTACATTCAACACATCGAATGCACTCTCCAAGATATCCACAAAACATTTTGAAGGTTCAAAGTGCAATGGATCCATCCAATACACAAGATTCTTCTCCGGAACAATCAAAACTAATTTCCAATAATCACTACAATCAAACAAGTACTTTAATAAAATATTTACTCAAACTCTAACATCGAAGGGAATGTAGGATAATATAAAATCGAAAACATCACCTATCAATGTAAGGTGCAATGAATAATTTCTTATCCTTGCGGCCAATACATTTTCGAACGTAACCAATCTGGTCTTGCCACGAACACCCAATCCCTTGGGCATCAATGGACACAAGTACCCTACCCAACCCTTTTGCCTTTGATTAGCAAAGTGACACATGTACCTTAGCCATAACATTTTAAAGATTAGACAAGAATAAATATGAAACACAAATACATGATACGAAAAAATTTGAAAATTAAAAATGCACCTACAATAGAAATAGGGACATGATTGTTTAGTTTACTTGGTCACACTTGCATAATTCCTCTAGATCACTCCTCAACGTAATTATGGCTCGATTTCTTCTGAAAACACATTCATTCCCCAAAAATTTCTAGCATGTTCATTTTTGATACCATGTTCATCGTCCTCTTTCTTAAGTCGTCCATGTCTGGCGCTTCGATTTAGAATGGTCTCTATGGCATTATAAAGTTTCTAAGTGAGTATGGATCCTCAATTTTTTATGTGAAAAACAAGGGATTAGAAAGGAAATGCAATCATGTAAATAGAGGTTTCTTGCATTCCATCCATAGGGTGGCTTTGGAATCATTTGGCACATCGTGCCAACTATCGTAACGTATGTCAACCCTAGTCCAACCAACCTTCCCAACCCAACTAGACCACTTTGCACGTTCATCTGACAAGTAAACACCATTTGCATTGAAAACCAAGGGGGTCAATTCCTTTCTTGCAATCCTCCGCTAAAGCATTCTACAGTGTGTTGTTACAATTCTTACCACTACAGAACCCTCGTCTTTGTCATCATCATCCATCGTTTCTTCGGTGTTCCCATCTCCACTACTACCACTATGACTCCATTTCTTAGACATTATTTGATACAAAATCTAAAGCACACTATTTGATCATTTCATCGAAATTGGTTTCAGTCAATTTCGAACATCCAAACCTCCCATTCTGAGATAAAAAAGAAGAGACAATCCAATTCGAAGAGGAAAAATGTCAAGGATGAGGGGAACTAGAAGGAAGAGCAACCACAATAATTCTTTGAGCCGAAGCCACAATCCTTTCAATGAGTTTGGTCGTAGCGAGAAATTTTTCAACACCGAATCCGAAAGGAGGTACGTGATTTTTTGAGGTTAAGTAAATGTACTAATCCTAAGGTAGTGCGTAGTTTGACAAAGGAGGAATTGTCACTAGGCTATATTTTGCGATATTTTAAAAATCAAGGCATGGACAGATTGGTGACGTTAGAAGAGAGTGTGCATGCGGACGAGGTTGTCCAATTTTATGCTAATTTAGGACACAAATTTGGGAATAGTGACTTGACCATGATGAATAAGATTAATGTTACTATCATCAAGTAAACCATTAATGATGTCTTAGGTAATGAGTATACCAACCCCTCTAAACTTAGGCCCGATGATCCCGATGGTCCCTTTAAAATCTACCATCAACAACAGTGGCATGGTGTTACAGACTCAACACTATTATGCCGGTTGCAATGGGGAAGAAATACTTTGGCAGGGTAGAGGATACGTCGGGTAGGGTTGATACTTACGATGTTTGTAAACTAACAGCCGAGGAAAGGCTAGTGTATGAGTGGATTTGTTTGAATCTTTTGTCAACGGGAGGGTATGCTTGCGAGCCAACTATAGGTAACATAATGTTATTCTATTACGTGATGGAGGGCATTCCAATTAACCATGGGTTTGTGATCATTTACTACATGTTGAATGTTGTGGGCACCAAAAACAAAGACCCCCCCCCCCCCCCAAAAGGGATTGATCACTGCATTGCTTAAGCAGTTTGGGGTCATACCTTTGGATAGGCCACTTAGGTTATAATATTATGACGAGAGTTGGTTTGTACACAAGAAATTAGAAATGGGTGAATATGTCAAGTGGCATCACAAGGTGATCCCCGAGGCAGCCACTAAAGCTGTGAAGAGAGCTAGGGATGCAACGTTGGATATATCGGAGTCATTGCGTAAGTATATTTAATGTTTTGTACAACATTTAGGTCAAATATATTTGTTGACTTGTTTTCCTAAATTTTTATCATTATAGGTGGCCATTTTGACTTGAAGAATCAGATCTCGAGGTAACTAGTGTGCATTCGAGGTGAAGTTAGCAAGGCAAATGAAGAATTGGGATGCGTTGAAGCTCGACATGCTAAGTTCATCCAGGTCACTGGGGTGCAGTTGGAGCTTTCTGATGAGGAAACCATGTCAAACTTCACCCCAGAATTCTTCGAGAGTGACCCTGATGAAGAAGCTACCAATGAAAAATAGATTAATTCCTAGTTTGTCACAATGTTTCGTGACAAATAGATGAACTTAATTGAATTCGTATGAGATTGAAACAAACTTATTTACATATATGACATTTGAAGTACTTTTTATTGTTAAACATCAACAATTATTATTTGTTTATCAAGTTCTTATGTTTAAATCAATTTGACCCTACATTGTCTAGTTTTAGATATTTACTTTGACAATTTTAGGTTGCTGTGAAACCACCCCGCATTAACTACAAAATAAACCCGCATGACAATAGGACAAGAAGGAATTCCGAGTCCGGAAGTGGTTCACGCCAGGGTAAAATATGCACCCAAATGAATTAGGAATCCGGAAGAGTGTCGGCCACGATGGAATACCATATGGTGATATGGAAATGACAATAACCGAGCTTCTTCTGGACTCACAAACTTCACTTCCGAGATCATGTGTCATTTTTATCCAAACTTGTAGTTGTGGTCTCCAATTTACGAAATGGGAAAAAATGGTCCATTAATTAAGACTCGAAGCTGAAAGTTCTTCTAAGCTTAGAAGCGAGATTCTGAGTTCACGTGAAATTTTTGGTCCAAATCCGGTGTTCATGACTCCCGCTTACAAAATTGGAATTAAATAGTCTATTGATTAAGTCCCGTAACTGAAAATGCTTTCGAGCTCGAAATAAGGGGTTCGAGTTCACGTGTCCTTTCCAGTGAAAACCTGTAATTTGCACATAAGTTTTAGATATACTATTAATTGGTTCCTCAATCGGAGCCTGAATTTCAGTTGTTAGGGAAAACATAGTTGACACGCTTTCGAACTTGAAAGAGGAACTAGTAAAAAATAATCAGGCAAAATCCCCAAATCACATAATTAAAAACCTAAGCTACAACTTTGACATACCTTATGGCGCTAGAAACCATCCAAATTCCAAAAATTCAATTTTATTATTTCCAATTTGTTAGCATACATCATGGCTTAAATGCAGCAAGGTGGAAGGGGGGGGGGAGCCGATCAAAAGGAGGTACTTCCAAGAAGGCTAGCGCAAGTGGTGCTCAAAGGGCTAGGTTCGTATAACCCGAGGCTCAATCGAGGTACAGTGATTTGCGCACGAATGGTAAATTGCTAGATTGTTATGTGCTAGACCTGAATGTGTTTCATAGTATAGGCCTAGCTGATCCCGTGTAATTTTTTGAGGACCAAGATGTTTTTAAATTGATGACTATTAATAAAACATCATGCTTTGATGAAGTGTGTCAGTTTTATAGCAATTTTCACTAGAAAGAAGGGGGTAAGTATGCAACTAAGGTGAACAGGTACACTATTGACCTAATTCGTGGATAATTAATGAATTCTTAGTGTGTCTGTACAAAGGTCCTGAAAATGTGTTTCCCAATGACGTCATGGACCCTTGAATGATATATATCATAGAGAGGCTTTTCCACTACATTCTGACTAACTGAATGTTGACCCAATTGCCTGTAGTGAAAGGTACTTCGAACGAAACCCTGCCAATTCAGGTAAGCCTAAGAGTTTTTCCACTAAATGCCTGACCATAGATCAGTTCATTATCTACAAAATGATAGCAAGATGCATTGTACCCATAAGTTGACACTTAACCGAGCCTAGTTATATGACTCTAATCATGCTCTATTACATAATTGAGGGTAGGAAGATCAATCCATATTCCGCAATCTTCAATCACATATTCTAGGTTGCAACGTTGAAAAAAAAATCAGGAGTCTACCATATGGTAATCTGATCACATTGATTCTTAAGAGCGTACCAGGGCTGGCATTACACGGTGAGGAGAAGTCATGCAAGTGGTTCGACAAGAAACACTACACAAGGAAGAAGTGGATATTGGTTGACCACAAGTGGGCTCACAAGCCAAATGAAGAGCCGAACAAGAGGTCAAGAATTGAACAAGGTATAAAAAAAATTTATTCACATAAACGTGTATCTTTATTGTTCACATATACATTTCAGCTTATGTTTACTATTTTTTACCTTCAGAGGAATTTTCTCCTAGTTTCATGAAATGGTTCAGGGTATGCTACAAATGGGTACGTGGTGAACTTTCTCAGACGAGGGAGCACATCTGGAAGTTGGAACGAAGTCAGGGCTTATAAGTGTCACTTGGCATCTTCATCTACATCGAGACTAAGGAGAAACTCTTTTGTTTAATCAATGATACCTCGATTAGGTTGTGGTTTGTAATTGAATTATGGATATTAAATTCGCTAAACTTGACATTGTCTGACTCGAATATTCGATCGATTGTATGTTTTAGTATTTGATGAGGATTATTTTGAATTATTTGGTTGCTCTTGTATCAATTTATTTCTTAAGTATGGTTTTTTAATCTCAATTTGTATTCATGTTGAATAACATATTTGTTTGGATTACCGGGTTCAAGTGGAGGCAAAAATAACAATTTTTCCCATATCAGCCGAAAAGCTTCCAGAATTGGATTTCTTTCGGCTGATCAAACACAATACAAGATAATTACGTATGACACACAATATGTCGACAACTACCTCTGTTTCTTCTTCTTCTTCTTCCCAATCTTCTTCAATTTCCTTCTCCTTTTATTGACCTTCCCGCGTCCATCGATCCAGATTCCCTTGTCATGGTCTGTTTGGCCTAAGAAACCATATAAACTTGCATCATCCTCCAATAGACAAGTGTCTTCCAAATTTGATTCATTCAAGGAATTTTGACCAAAGCCAATAACATCTTTTATCGCATTTTCTTCGCTAAAAGCTCTTTTCTCTTCAACGAAAACCTCCCATCGAGGATCTACAGGGTCTCTGATATTGAAGACCTGATGAGCTTGTGATGCAAAAAGGAATGAATCTTCTTTTCAACCAACTCAACTATGATCAACTAGGGTAAATTCCATATCTTCGATTTTGTGCCCGGTGTTCACATCTACCCATTGATATTTAAAATACAAGAACTTTCATTGTCACATAATCGAGCTCCCATATCTCGATTATTGTTCCAAAGTAACAAATCTGGGCATACATTGGATTTCCATCACTTACGCTCCCAACATGTAATGCCTCGGACACAAGTGTCACACCACTGTTCTATGATACACATTTATCATCAGTTGATTTGGTGAATTCATTAATGTTTTAACCAACATATGACGTAACTGTACCTAATGGTCTTCGAGCCAACCATTTAACCAAATGTTGAAGAACACCATTCGTGATGTGGGATCGTAGCCATGAAGCAAAGTCTCTAGTGTGTTGTTAGAGAACACTTTCTTCGTTGTACGTTGGATGTTTGGCTCTTATCTCGTCCCTATGAATCTCAATGTAGGGGACAACATCATCATGATTGCGAAGAACATAGAGGTGAACATAAATCTTCCGCACTAGGGCTAACTAGATTATCGTTCCTTACCCTAAGGCCCTGCAACCGACCATCATGTCTTGATTTTCATAGGCCGGCGGAATCGACTCCCTTCATATAATCTGTACAAAAATTAATCACCTACTCCACCACGTAGCGTTGAACAATACTTGCATTAGGTCTATACCAGTTCTTCACAAAATGTTTGAAGATTTTCAAATACCTCTCAAAAGGATACATCCACCTCAAAAATACAGGACCACACAACTTGATCTCACGGACCAAGTGTACAATCAAATGGACCATTATGTCAAAGAATGACGGGGGATAGTACATCTTCATCTGACACAAAACTTCTACTATCATTGATTGCAAACGGTCAAGCTTTCCATGACTAATGCTTTTCGAACATATAGACTTGAAGATTAAACAAAGTTTTGTAATACACAATCGCACGTGAGGAGGCAATGTCACCCTAATGGCAATGCCATTCAGTTCTTGCATCAAACTGTGGAAATCATGTGATTTCAGTCCAACCAACTTACACTCATCCACATACACACACAAACTTATGTTAGACGAGTAAGCCCCAGGCACCTTCACACTATTCAGCGTGTCACAGTAGGATTTCTTCTCTAAAAGAGACATTGAATAGCAAGCGAGTGGAAGATAACAATCATCATCGCTTGTGACCTAGGCCAAAATGCTCTTGATTCCCATTTCAACCAAGTCAAGCCTCGCATTCAAACCATCCTTTGTTTTACCCAGGGTATTCAACTGTGTTCCGATCAACAAATCACACACATTGTTCTCAATGTGCATTACATCGAGACAATGTCGTACATCCAAATCTTCCAATAAGGGAGTCGGAAAAAATGGAGCATTTCTTCCAACTCCCTTCACTTGCAACTTTATGCTTCTTCTTCCTGAAATCATTAGACAATTTCTTAACTTTCTCATAAACCTCAACACCCGTTAGCGGTATCGGGGACAGTCTCTCCTCTAGTTCCCCAATGAACCATTTTTTTGCTGATCTCCATGGGTGACCATCCGGAAGAAACCTAGGCCTTAATATATGGTTTTACATCCATGCTTCAATTGAAAAAATGAGGTTTGTTTCTCACATACTGGACAAGCGTAGTGACCTTTCACTGAGTACCCAAACAAAGTTCCATATGTAGGAAATTCATTTATCGTACAAAACAACAACGCCTTTAATGTGAAATCTTCACCTTCAAAATCATCGTAAGTGCAAAAACCATCCTTGAACAACATCAGCTAATCATCCACCAAAGGAGCGAGGTACTCATCTATATCATTACCAGGTTGCCTAGGGCCCTATATTATCATCGATAACATGATGTACTTCTGTTTCATTGTCAACCATGACGGGAGATTGTATATGACTAACATAAAGGGCCACGAGCTGTACATGCTGCTCATATTACCGAATGGATTCATACCATCTATGGAAATGCCAAGTTTTAAATGATGGGGCTCTGAACCAAAATTGGGGTACAACGCATCAAGCTTTTTCCACTGCTCACCGTCGGACGTATGTCTAATCACGTCATCCACATGTCGGTCTCTCTAAGAATGTCGATGAAATAACTTCTCATTTTCTTTTTAAGAAAAAAACTTCTTCAGCCAGGGAATGATAGGTAGATACCATAAAACTTTAGCCGGTGTTTTTTTCCCAAAATCAAATTAGCCTCCATCCCAACTGCAATGCCTCCTTGCTTTAACTTATAACGAGACTCACCATATACCCGACATCTGTCTCGAACTTCATTGCCTGGTCCTCTATTCAACATACAATCATTTGGGCAAGTGTAAATTTTTTTTCAATTCCATTCCTAGAGGACAAGGACTCCTTTTTGCAGCGTACGCTCTGTCAGACAGAAGATTACCGTCAGTAAGCAATTCCCTAACTAGTTCAAGCGTTTCTATCATGCCTTTATCAGTCCATCCAAATTTTGCTTTCAAATTCATCATTCGCAAAGTGGCACTCAACACTGAATGCTTAGAACTAGTTTACAATGGTATATTCTTGTCATTTTGCAAAGCTTTAAGAACTTTGGGTTTATCGTAGAATTCTTTAACAACATCCTCTACCATCTCGTCGAATTCATCATTCACATCTAAATTCTCAACCTCTTTACGGCTAACATTTCAACACTAGGCGTAACAACCTCTCCGTGCCACACTCAAGAGGTATAACTAGTTTGAAACCCTCGGATGATGAGATGTTCACGTATCTTCTTCATTCCCAAATATACATTGTTCTTACAATCCTTACATGCAAAACGTGCCCTCGCAAAACCATTTTTCAAAGCATGTTCAAAGGCAACCACAATAAAATATTCCACCAAAGGGATGTAATCGGGTGATTTTCTCAAATCTCTACCAATTAATTCAATTCCATCCATATTCAATCACCTAAAATGAAATGCAATTAACATGCACTCAACACATAAATTCCAAAAAAAAATCATCAACGACACTAGAGCATCAAAACTAATTCAATGCAAAAACCAAATTATCAACACTTGAATTTAACCCAATAGATAGTGATTCAATTGTACACATTTACATACCTTATCCAACTCTCATGGGTAGCTATATTATTTCTTCATCATGTCCAAACCCCTTTGTTATCATTCAAATATGGGTTTTCTATCCTCATTGATGAAAAACGTATTTTTTTAAACTAGCTCCAAGACTTCCGAGTCCGAAAGTTGTTTATCAAAACCCTACATAACCGCTAGACCTTGTTCCGGACTTGGAACCCTGACACAATTTCTTTTCCATGATTGTAAATATTGTCAGCTCTTCAACCATGTGATAATCACTACGTTCCTCCATCGGAAGTGATTCGGGTACCGGTTCCGATATAAAAAATAACACGAATTAAAGGTGGTTTGACAGAACAACCTTTGAACTGCACCATCAAAGGCGGTTATTACATAAACTGCCTTTATTTGAGTTCAATCAAAGACGGTTTTATGAGAACTGCCTTTGAAAATAATTTAACCGCCTTTAATTCATTGGAGGAGCCGAAACTCACTACTTCCGATGTCGGAAGTCCCCAACGAATTCCGGGGAATTATTTTGGAATCGTGTTTGAATGATGCCTTTAATCCTTTGCTGCACACTCGGACATTCCAATCACTTCAGCTTGTAGTGGAGGTAAGAACCAATTCAGATCGTAAACTTCGAACTCTAAGACATCAGAGTAATGCATTGATAGAGAAAGCCTAAATTATTAGGACTGTCTATATTAGGTAAATAAATAGAGTACAATAGGAAAACCCTAGGGAACACAACATGGGGCATAGGCCCAATATCAATCCAATTCCTCTATTATAACATCCCCCCTCAAGCGAAGCGTCAGATTAACTGAAACGCAAAGCTTGGACCTAACAAACTCAAACAAGGGCTTAGGAAGCCCTTTGGTGAAAATGTCAGCTAGCTGCAACGAGGTAGGGACATGACTAACACGAAGCTTGCTCATAGAAACCAACTCACGAACAAAGTGATAATCTATATCAATGTGCTTTGCCCGCTTGTGCGCCATAGGATTTTGAGCTAAAAAGATTGCACTATTGTTGTCACATAGCAATAGAGGCGAACCAGCCAGCGAAAATTTCAGATCCCGTAGAAGATGAGACAACCAAACAACTTCAGCTGCAGTGTTTGCGAGAGCACGATACTCAGACTCAGAGCTCGAACGAGAGACAGTGGGTTGCTTCTTGGCACCCAAGGACACTAAGTTACCACCCAGAAAAACTGCATATCCATATGTAGAACGTCGAGTCTCTACGCATCGAGCCCAATCAGCATCAGAGTAAGCACAAACATCAGAGGGGCTACTAGAGCGAAAAACTAGACCATGATGTAGAGTCCCAGCAATGTATCGAAGAATCCTGGTAACATCAGCAAAATGGTCATCCCGAGGATCCTGTAGAAACTGACTAATAGAGTTGACCGCAAAAGCCAAATCCGGTCTAGTGATAATGAGATACTGCAAGGCACCAACCAATGAGCGGTATAGTGTAGGATTCCCAAACTGAGGACTCGAGCTGCTATGAAGCTGTGAAAGCGGAACAAAAGAAGTAGTCACTGGGATGGAAGCAGTCATCCCTGCCCGGCGAAGAATATCCCGAGCATACTTAGCCTGACCAAGAAAAAGTCCTTGAGAAGTAGAAGAAACCTCAAGGCCCAAGAAATAGTGTAGATGTCCCAAATCATTGATCGATAATTCCTGATCAGTGCAAATAATGAATTGATGGATAGCACTCACATTGTTACCAGTGAGGATGATGTCATCCACATAGACCAAGAGATAGAGTAGAGTAGTGCCACGAGAGAAAACAAAGAGTGACGTATCTGAGGAGCTGCAATGAAATCCTAGCTCACGAAGATAAGAATTGAAGCGATCAAACCAAGCTCGAGGAGCCTGTTTGAGGCCATAAATTGCTTTCCGAGGCTGGCAGACATAATTCGAATGAACAGGGTCCTTATAGCCAGCAGGCTGAGCCATGTAGATGGGCGTATCAAGAACACCATTAAGGAAAGAATTCTTGACATCCAACTGATGAAGTGGTCATCGCCTCATAGTAGCAATCGCAAGCACCGTACGAACAGTGGCAGCTTTGATCGCAGGACTGAAAGTGTGATCAAAGTCAAAACCTGGTACCTGAGAATATCCCTGAGCAACAAGGCGTGCTTTGTACCGATCAACGCTCCCATCAGGACGATACTTAACACGAAAAACCCACTTGGACCTCATAATATTAGCAGATTCAAGCAAAGGAACCAATTCCCAAGTATTCTGAGTCCGAAGTGCGGTCATTTCCTCGTCCATAGCATGAGCCCACTTGGGATCCTTAATAGCAGCACGATAATCCCAAGGCTCCACTTGATCCATAACCTTAGCCAGAAGACCAGTAACAATAAAACCCTCAAAAGACTTCTCTTTACGAGTACCATCCTAATTCCGAGTAGTCATATGATGAACATGTGGTGGCGGAGAGGACCCGGAATCCGAGGAAGAAGAGGAAGCCGAAGACGTAGACGACAGAGTCGAGGGCAGTGAAGTTGGGAGTGTGGTCCGAGGAGAAGATGGGGTTGTCCCCGAATAAGCAATGACTGTATTAGGAAAAGGAGCCGAAGCATCAGTAGTGCATGGCAGAATGACCAATGACACAACCGGAGATGGAGATTGGACACCAGATGTCTGATCGGGATCAATGAAAGTAAGAACATCCAAGGAAGAGAAAGGCTGAGTGACACTCTCATTAGCCATAGGAAAGCAAGTTTCGTCGAAGCGAGCATGCCTAGCGATGTAAACCCGATTAGTAGAAGGATCCAGGCAATGAAAACCTTTATATTGAGAGCTGTACCCGATGAAGATACAAGGAATACTCCGCGGTGAAAGCTTATGATCAGCATAAGGTCGAACAAATGGATAGACCCGACATCCAAACGGCCGAAAATTGGAATAATCAGGAGAACGCCCAAAAAGAAAACCATAGGGAAATGCACCATTAAGAACCGAAGTAGGAAGACGATTAATGATATGCACTGTCGTGGTGAAGGCATTTTCCCAATGAGAAAGCGGAAAATGAGAATGAAATAGCATTGTCAACCCCATTTCAGAAATATGACGATGTTTCCTCTCGGCTCGCCTGTTTTGCTCCGGAGTATATGGGTAAGAGACCTGATGCTGAATTCCCTTAGAGACAAAATGGGACCTCAGTCGATTATTAATAAACTCGGTTCCACCATCACTTTGAAAAATTTTAATGGTAGAGGAGAACTGGTTCTCAACAAATGCCTCAAACTGCAGATAAATGTCAACAAACTCGGATTTCTGACGAAGCGGGTATAGCCAAGAAAATCGAGAAAAATCATCAACAAATATCGCATAATAAAGAAATCCATTTTCAGATAAAATAGGAGCAGGACCCCATAAATCGCAATGAATCAAATCCAAAACATGTTTAGCCCTCTTGGGATTATCAACAAAAGATTGCCGCTATCCTTTAGCCATAACACAAGGGGCACACAGGCCAGGCTTAGGTAATAAAGAAGATGAAAACAAATGTCTAGTTTTAATCAAACCAGAAATACTACTGGGTGCCATGTGACCCAAACGAATGATGCCCGGTGCTTAATCTGAGAAATAAAAGAAACAAGTGCGGACTTCCCTTTATCCAGCACATACAGACCATCCTCATTGTAGCCTCTTCCCATTACCAACCTGGTCACCTTGTGCTGAATGACAAAATGCCGATCATCAAAAATCACACAAGCATCAGGGTCCTTAGTAAGTTTACTGATCGACAAAAATTCTTAGTGATTTCAGGAACAAGCAGAACATTATTTAAACGTCAAGAAGGCGTAACTTAACAATCACCAATAGAATCAATATAAATAGAGTGGCCATTACCGACAGAAACACGAGAGGTACCATGATATGGAGTCACGCTCTCAAGCGCCGAAGCATTCAACGTGAGATGACTTGTAGCCCCTGAATCAATGTACCAATCCGAGGTGATAGGAGAGGGTTCCAGTGGGAGAGAACTCTGCAATTACTGGGTCAGATTTGCAGTTTCAGAACGCCGGAGATTTGGAAAGAGGCGGAAGCAAGTTTGAGCCGAATGTCCCAATTTATGACAAAAATTGCAAACGACCCCTGATCTACCAGAACCAGCACCGGCCGAGCCACCAGAACCACTAGACCTGGCGCCAGAACGTCCACGGCCACAGGAACGGCCGTTTTTGCCGGCGCGTGAGGCCCACGCGCCTCCACCACGCGTGTGAGCTGCCGGCGCGTGACTCCACGCGCCACCCCAGAGGGTGTTTTGGCCGCCAGAAATGCGACAGTACCAGGGAGGGCCTGATTTGAACCATATTGTCCCTGCAAATTCTGTGAAAATGACTTGTGGTTCTTGGCTTGAGCAACCACATCAACAAACAACGGAATCAGCAACATATTAATGATAGGAGCAGAAAATACTTGAAATTCTGGGCCAAGAGCAGTAAGAAAACCACATAATTTGATCTTGATTTGATGCAGGTTCACCCTTAAGATTCAATTGATAAAAAATACCCTTGAATTGAACACTAAGATCATGAACCATACCGTGCTTACGCAGAGTGTGCGCTTGATGGCGAAGCCTTAGAGCAGAGGACTTACTACGGTTTTGATAAATGGCAGCAATAGCATCCCACATCTCCTTTGATGTCTCGCAATTGGGGATTTCGCATAGAACTTCTTCCTTGAGGGATGCAAACAAGAGGCTGCAAACGCGTTGATCTTCCTCCATCCAAGCGGTATGACTAGCAACAACCTTGTCATATTCCGCCGTCGCCTTTTCAAAGGCGTTCGAAGCACCGGGCGAAGCAGTGGCATAAGTGACAGCAACCGGAGGAGAAGGAACAATCGGATATGGCTTCGTACCATCAAGATAGCCAAATTAACCTTGCTGCTTCAAAACATGTTGGGCTTGGCGTTTCCAAATAACATAATTTGTTGAGGAGAGCTTGATTGACATGAGATGAAGAAGGGTGTCGTAGGAGACCTTGTCATCCGCCATGATGCTGTGAAGATTTGGGGGGAAAAAATACTGTTTACTGGAAAAAATTTAGGAAAAAAAATGGAGGGGGGAGGCGGCAGCAAAGGCCGCGTATAAGAAAAGAAAGTAAAACCTAGTCTGATACCATAATAGAGAAAGCCTCAATCATTAGGACTATCTGTATTAGGTAAATAAATAGACTACAATGAAAAATCCTAGATAAACCCTAGGGAACATAACATGGGCCATGGACCCAATATCAATCCAATTCCTCTATTCTAACATGCATGAATCCTTATTGTTGTCGCTCTTTCATTCGATCTGTTGAGGAAATATCTAACTCGGTGTAATCTCTTTTTTATATATGGACAAGTTGGTCACACATAAATGGTCCAAAAAACTGTTGCTACTCGGAAGGGAGATTGAGATAGATGGAAACTGAGCACCACACATCGCCATTCACTCGTATTCATATTAATCCTGTCTACGTTCTTCTGTCTCACCAAACATGTTTTTATACATCAACCCGTCTCATCAAATATAACATAATTTCACTTTCGGAATCGTATGAATTAATATCTTTATGGATGTACTTTATAAAATTAAGAAAAAATAGTAATATGAAAATATAAGTTATAATGAATTCAACAATATATTAGAGAGATTGTTCAAACCTAAATTTTGAATTTGTTCTTTAAATGTACCCACTTTTTCATTTATGTCTCAAAAGGTACATTTCAGTAAAAAATGGGTATCAATTTGAATCAAAATTGGGTCATAATGGTACCCACTTTTAACTTAAAAATACATTTTTGGGACATTAATGAAAAAGTTGATACCTCAATAAATATTTTCTCAATATATTATAAATAATAATGTTGTACGTATAACAATAGAATAAAATAGCCGGAACTAGACCATTTTGAATTCAAACGTCATTTTTTTAAAAACAAATATCCAGACTCCTTCTTATTAATACATTCAATTTGTCCCACACAAAGGGGATGAGACTTCCCTGTGTCTCACACAAAGGTGGGGTGAGACTCCCACACAACTCACACAAATTGAAGCTCCTACACCTAGCACAGTATAATTGGAGACTGAACCCCAAAAATTACCCTAAACCAGATTCGAGCATGGGGTGCTCATAGGGCAGGCGTACACCTTGGCCACTGGGCTATTCCCAGTTGGTTGTCATTTTTATTGAAAAATAGGTATATTGATCCATAACTTTATACACCCCCTCACTGATCGCGTGTAGTCATCTTAATCAACGTGTAAAAATAAATCTCAAGGGTCCTTACTCAGTTGACATACAAATCCATTGGGTTAACCAAGTCAACAGTTAAACACTAATACCATATTAGAATGAAAGGTTTCTATCAACACATATACATGCACATCTCTTCCATTAGAGCAAGAAAAACAAGAAGCATCCTTATTCATTACTGAAACACATTGAAATTACAAACAAGGAGATCGAGCAAGCCCTTGAACTTAAATTCTCCTAGAAATCATGACCTTCAAACCATGTTTCATTTGTATAATGATAGAGTCACTCGGGGATACAGGATGACCATCCAACAACTGCACCCTGTAATTGCAGAGGATTGAAGCTGCAACCATTTTCATCTGAACAAAAGACATCTCCTTCCCTACGCACGACCTCGGCCCGGCATTAAACGCCGGAAACTTGAACGACGGCTCGTGCCTGATCCTCCCGCCTTTCGAAATCCATCTTTCAGGCTTAAAATCCAAGCAATCTTGGCCCCATATCGACTCCATCCTCGCCATAGAGTAGAAGAACAGAATGAGCTTCGTATTGGGGTTGACAGAAATCCCACTAGGCAGATCATCATGTCTTATCGGAGCTTTGTGCTCCAGGGCCACTGAGGGATACAACCTGAGAGTTTCACACAGAGCTCCATGAAGAAAAACCAGCTTCTGAGCCTGATCCAGGCTAAATACAATTTTATCATGATCCCTCATCTCTTCCAGAATCTTTGCTTCCACACTAGGGTTTTTGGCTACCAGGAAGAAAAACCAAGTGAGTGTTGTACTGGTTGTGTCTCTTCCAGCAAGCATTAAATTCACAGCTGCATCCCTGAGGAATGCATCACTGATCTTTTCTGTTGAAATTTCTGAATTGGTACTTCTGTAAGCCTCAGCAAACGCGGTGAAGCCATCCAATCCACCAATGTTATCATTCTGCTGCTTTCGCTGGATGCAGGGGTATATGAACTCGTCAAAAGCCTTCCAGGCCTGTCTGAGCTTCCTCTCTTTCCCGACATTCAGCCATTTTTGGAGCTTCCAACAGCTTTCAGGCAAAACGTGCCTCTGCAACAGGGCTTCCACAGTATCATTAAACGCTTTTTCACAGGGGATGATCGGTAAATCCAGAGACAGGCTTTTGGGGTCGTAGTCCAAAACCAGCCTGCAAATGCTGTCGAAAGTGAACCTCTGAAACAAATCCTGCAAATCAATCGGTTCTCCTCGGTTCATTGTATGCTCAAGTACCGGAAACAGCCCTTCCTCCAGTTTCTCGACGACAGTCTGCTCTAACAGTTTCTGGAAATCAGGACTGTGCATGACCGACAGAATGACCTTCCTGTGCATCCCCCATAGCTCAGAATCAGCATTGAAGATCCCATCTCCCAAGATATCGAATATTCTGCGAAACTCGGGGCCCTTGGGATAGTTTGGGAAGTTCTTAGTGAGGATATAATGGATGTCGGCAGGATCACAAGTGAGGATCATGTCAAAGTTAGCAAACAAGGGCCCTTTGAACTCGAAGCTTCCCCCGGCTTCGATCAGAACCTCTGTCCCAAACTCATGAATCCGGTGAGCATTTCGCAGGATAGCCGGCAGCATTCCGATGACAGGCCAGTTTGTCGGCAGAGGGCTGTCAATCCTCTTCCTCTGATATCTCTGGAGGAAACGGCAAAGTGGAAGAATGAGAGCTAAGAGAAATGGAAGAATTTGAAGAAGCCATGGTTGTGCTATTGCCATGGAAGAGTTAGGAAGAGCTTTTTTCTTTGCCTGAATCAGGAAGATGTAAGTTAAAATATACAGAGGGATAAGAAACGTGCGGCTCCCTCCATCCAAATTCACGTTTCACTTTTGACTTTTAAAAGTGAGCTTAAAAAATATTTGATCATTAATATTTTTTGTTAAGAATAATAAAAACTTATAAAAAATTGGTATTGTAAAAATGTACTATGTTATAACGAATTTAACAATGTATCACATAATAGTATTTATATTTATACACTAATTTAATTTTAGAGTCAAAGTTAAAAGGTTCTAATTAAATAAATAGTTAAATTACATATTGAAACAAGGCATGTGTAGTAGTACTCACTTGGCAATGCTAGGGCTGGTCCGTATGGTGATTGAACCCAGAACCTAAGAATTCCAGGGGACCTCAAAGTCTTGGGAAAGAGCGTCTTTTCATATTTTCATAAGATTATGGAAAAACAGAGTTTAACTAAAATAATTAAAGGTAAAAGGTCTTAGTTGCAATATTAAAATTTTATTATACAACGTGTAGTAGTCATAAAGTTTATAACTTGATTCATGCAGCCCAAATTTTTTTTCCATCATTTCTTCTAATTCGCACTTCAAACCTTAGTCTTTCCATGACTTATAGAAAAACCATCTTTCAAGAGAAGGACTCCTTATGAATACACGTAATTTTTTGCTTAAATAAAAATAAGTTGATTTTTCTAATGATAAGCTTATCCGTAGAGAATCAGACACATCCCAAATTTTTGTTTAAAATAATTAATTAACCATCATTATCTTAAGCAGGCGTATTTTTATTTGGGGAAGTATCAGGAAAGTTGGATATTTTTCTATTATTGTGTAACTTAACAAACGTGGTGTACATGTGATGTAAGTTAAGACATTTGAACTATCAGAATAACTCTTCTTTAAATTTTAGATATTTTGTTAAGACATTTATTCACTAAGGATAAATGTATGAATGGATTGTTATGCCTTTCGGTTTAACTAATGCACCTAGTACTTTTATGTGGTTGATGAATCATGTCTTAAGAAAGTTTATTAGTCAGTTTTTTGTGGTCTATTTTGATGATATATTGATTTATTCTAAGTCGATTGATGAACTTATTGAGCATGTTAAAATGGTTCTTGTTGCACTCTTTGAGTTTTGTTTGTATGCAAACATCAAGAAGTGCACATTTTGCGCTTCGGAAGTGGTGTTTCTCGGTTTTGTTGTCTCTAAGGAGGGCATAAAAGTTGACTAAACCAAAATTGAGGCCATTAAGACCTAGCCGAGACCTACTAATGACAACTAGGTACATTCTTTTCATAGTTTAGTTAGTTTTTATAGACAGTTTGTGCGTGATGTCTCCTCTATTGCTGCACCTCTAAATGAACTAGTTAAAAAGGATGTGAAATTTGTTTGGACTGAGAGTCAAGAGAATGTATTTAATGAATTGAAAATACGATTATGTAATGCTCCCGTTCTTGCTTTACCTGATTTTAATGGTACTTTTGAGATTCATTGTGATGCTTCTAGTGTTGGTATTGGTGCTGTTTTGGTGCAAGAGAATCGACCTATAGCTTAGATTTTCAAAAATGGCACATTTTATTCCTTGTAGGAAGACAGCTGATACAAAGCATGTTGCAGATCTATTTTTGAAGGAAGTAGTTTGGTTAGATGGAATTCATGCATCCATTGTCTCTGATCGCGATGTTAAATTTTTATCCTACTTTTGGAATACCTCGTGGCACAAGTTAGGGACAAAGTTGTTTTTTTCGACTGCCAGTCATCCTCAAATTGATAGACAAACAGAAGTGACCAATCGAACCCTAGGGGCTCTCCTGCGTGCACTAGCTCAGAAGAACTTAAAGAATTGGGAAAAATGCATTCCAATTGCAGAGTTTGCTTACAATTGCACTATTCATTCTACTACTTCTATATCTCCATTTGAAATTGTTTATGGCTTTCTACCTATTACACATCTTGATCTACTTCCTTTGAATTTAAAATAGGTTAAAAACCTTGATGGAGAAATTAAAGCAGATTTTGTGAAGAAAATCCATGAGAAGGTGCGTATGAAAATTGAACGGATAAATGCATGCTGATAAAGCAAATCAAAGCCGTAAGTTGATAAGGTTCAACATGGGAAATTATGTTTGGGTTCATCTGCGGAAAGAGAGGTTTCCAAATGCTCGGAAATCTAAGTTGAGTCCACGTGGAGATGGTCCTTTTAGAGTGTTGGATCGTGTGAACGACAATGCTTACAAGATTGAGTTACCAGATCATATGGTGTTAGTGCGACCTTCAATGTTGCTGATTTATCTCCATTTACATTTGAAGACTATTCAGTTTTGCGGGCGAAACCTTTCAACCACGGAGGGAATGATGGAAATGCCAAGACGACTACCACTATAAATGAAGACACTCCACAACTTGATCAAACATTTAAAGGATATGTTCGGGATCCTCTAAGTGACATGACAAAACCTATGACTAGGTCAAGGACTAAGCTTAGGGATGCTGTTTTAAATGCTTTGATTGATCTCCTTTATGATGAAGAATTGAAGGAGTCACCATCGACATCTTGGATTCATTATTCAAGATTGTCGACGAACTGAACACATCATGAAGAACACTATACTCTTTTTTTCCCACTGGGTTTTTAATGAGATAGTGTGACCACTGTAAAATATTTTAAAATTATTTCATTTTGGGTTTATGGACTGACAGTTCACCCATGTGGGCTTTGAAGAGCTGAATTTCAAAAATACAGTCCATTAGGGTTTAGTATATTAAGTTTTATTCTGATTAGAATTAAATTTGGTAAAATTAGATAAGGTAATATTCTTCAAGGTTACTTCTTGAAGAATTCGACTAGATTACCTTAGATTACCATTTATTTTAGGTATTTTAGTTAGATATGGTTTTAGCTTCTTAAAGCTGTCATAAGTCAATTCAGTTTCGAGTTGTAATTAGGGTTTTTGGCGAGAATGTAACCCTATAAATATGGGAGGCCTTATGGACGAATTTACCAACACTTTAATCAATCAAATATACAACATTTTGAGTTCATACTATTTGCTTGCGAGCTATTCCATTGTTTCTTAATCCCGAGGACTAGTTAAGTATCAATAAACCTTGTAATCTGATCCTGAGGGCTAGTTAGAGAGCAAGTCGAAGTTAGGCGTACCCCGAGGGCTAGACTCCTAAATTTCGTGCGAGATAATGTGGGTTTGCAGATCTCTTCACTAGATCAAAGATATTAATTCCGCCAATCGTGAGTCTTCGCAAGGAGATTCATATCATGTATACTAGAAATCAGTAGAATTCTCAGAGAGCTTGTAGCAAAAAGAGATCTCCTGAAGCAGCAAAAACACCACAATAGTGAATTAATGGATCTCAGCTGATCATCTCCTTGGTTGTGTACATAGTATGGGCTCCATGTTTTCTTCTAGCAAGAACTGAGAAACTTGTGAGTTTTTCCCTTATGTACAAAAGAAAAATATATCAGTGCATCATAGATATGAATGAAATTTATTTCAAAAGTGACATTAAGTACAATTATAACAGTAAATTCACCAACAACACCATTCACACACAAGCTGAACTCATTTAGGAAGCCGCAAAAATTAAGGATAACAACCAGTTAGGTAACCTAAGCGTTCTAAGAGAGACCCGTGCGAACACCTACTCAAGATTTGTTTCACATCCTATCATTACCTACTTCTATTTCTAACAAACATACACAAAGAGGAAGTACCAGAACTTCTGAGGTAACAACATAATCTAACTTCACCTATCCAAACAGAACACCTCATTTATCATCTTCTCTCTGAAAGAGATGATCAGCAGTGTGAATATAGAGTAAAAAAATAAAAATAAAACTATTCATAGAGACTAGTTAATAATGCAGGAAAGTTGAGACATAGCTGATACCAATTCAAGGAAATTATCTTCAATTTATCCATAAAGTTTAATCGGAAAAGTCCCGAATTGTTCACAAGGTAGTAAAAGTTTCAATAAAACGTGATAGATATGATTTAGGCCCAAAAAATCCTGAAGAATCTAAAGCGAACACATGGCTCAAACACGAAACCATCAAGGCTTCTTAGTTCTAATGAAAACTGATTGTCATATCCAATGTTGCACAACCTTTAATCAAGAATGGCCAAACAAAACCTAAACAAAATATGCAACAATCAGTAATCGGGAATGAAAAACAACCTTTGGAGTGCAAGTCCCTAAGATAACAAACAATCAACACAATTTCAGCATAGTATCCTGATCATATAGCTAGCTAGAACCTATTTCCAAATCATAATCGTCATAATCAATCTTCCTAAACAAAACATGAAATAGTATAGAACTGAATTCTGATTAAGTCTTGAAGCATAACTGAACTAAAAGTATGGATAAAAAGAAGCAATAGTTCATTCACGAGACTACATAAAGAAGAAAAGGTACTGCATAATTATTCAGTAGGCCCTGATCAACTTTCAGCTAATTTGCAACCAGTAAAGACAGTTTCACATAACTATATGTGAGACTCAATAATCATCTCCCAGTTGAATTGATTTGTTCAGCTCTATGTTTATCAAAAATATAAACTACATCACCAAATGGAGTAAAGAATCTCATAATCGAGTCGGATCAACATAAGCAACATTAACGAGTTCTTATTCCGTGATTTAATTACTGAGTGCACCTCATCTACAACGGTGTCGGTGTCAATTAATCAATCTCCAGCGGCCTCTGGCGGCGACACGACGACGACGATCTCCAGTGGCAGAGGCCTTCATCAGCGGTATCGATCTCCACCCTCTCTAGTATCAAGCGAGCGGCGGAAGCAAGCGACTGGTCGGCGGATCAATCAGCGGAAACAGAGGCAAGCGAATGGATGTGAGCGAACAAAAGAGCTTCTAGGTGAACGGCGGAGGTGAGCTTCAATGCGGAGCTTCATAGTGGATGAGACGATGGTAGAGCAGATCTTCACGAGGCAGCGGCGAACGACAAGAGCTTCACGATGACGGAGAGTTTCTCCAGTGGTGGTGCGAGAGATGGAGGCGACGCGACGGAGGCATGAGGCTGGAGGAAGGATGGTGGCGGCGTGAGGTCTGAAGACTCCGAATAGAAAGTGGATTGCTATTTCACGCCCTGTATTTTACTTGATTACGCCCTGTATTTATACTATTTAACAAACAATATGTATTTATAATTTAAATAATTTAAATTAATTAATATTAAATTAAATTAATTATTTAATTTCTCCGCCGCCGCTCCGCCGGTCTCCTTCTCCTCCGGTCTGCCGAGCGCCGTCTCCTCCGCTTCTCCTCCTTCTCCTCCGGTCTCCTTCTCCGCTGCTCCTCCGTCATCTCTGTCCTCATCGCCGTCCTAGATCTCCACTTCTCCGGTCTCCTCCGTCATCTCCGTTCTCGTCGCCCGTTCTCCTCCGTCATCTCCGACCCGGTTCTCCTCGCCCTTGCCCGACCCGGCTCTCCTCGGCAAACTGGCTCCTGTTCTCCTCGGCAAACCGGTCCCTGTTCTCCTCGGCGAACCGGGCTCGCTCCCGTTCTCCTCCACTGCTTCTCCACCGCTTCTCTACCGCCGCTTCTCTATCGCCGCTTCAAGAGCCTTTCTCCGCCGCTAGGGTTTAGCTTTGATCGAGGCGAGTGGAGCTCGACGGGGACAAGGGAGGAGAGACGGAGGGGCTAGGGTTTCGCTTGAGGGGACGAGGATGATGGAGGATGGCGGGGCTAGCTTCGATCGACGGCGGGTAGAGCTCGATGGGGACAAAGGAGGATTGCTCGAGGGGCTAGGGTTTTGCTCGACGGGGCGAAGGAGAAGGAGGGACGGTGGCGGGAGGAGCTGGGGAAGATGAGGACGGCAGGTGGAGCTGAGGAAGAAGGAGGCACGATGGTGGTGGTGGCGGTGGCACACGGCGGAGACCACCGGAGAAAACGAAGAAGAAGAGAAAAAGGTGGTGCACGGCGGCAGTGCTGGCGCACGGTAGCGGTGGAGCTCGGCGGCAGCGGTGGTGGCGCACGGCGGCGGCAGCGGTGGTTTTTTTTATTTTGATTTTGATTTTTGTTTTATTTTAAAATCTTAATATTAGTATTATACATGTATATACGTATTAGGGCGTAAACTAGTAAAATACATGGCGTGATATAGCAATACCCAATAGAAATGAAGGAGATTGTGGCGTGATTTTTGGAAGGTTAGAAAATGGAGGGTTTCAGAATTATATGAGATATTAATTTAATGGTGGAGATTCAATCTATCAGATGGATGGTGGAGATTCAATCTATCAGATGGATGGTGGAGATTCAACACCATAGTAGCTATTATTTGCTTCATAAAAGAAATGCTACAATATTCAAAAGGTTGTGACCTAATACTACCTGAATTCTTTTTTTCCGAATTAAATACATGCCTGAAAGGATTACTAAAGTCAAATTTAGGTTATCGTTTATTAGCTAAAGTCAAATTTTAGTTATTAGTGTTTATATATAGACCTTTTTTCAAAGTTTTTAATAGAATATTTATCAACAATCGGGCTCAAGAACATATCTTTAATCCTTTCCGATTTTCCTTTCTTTACATCTAAGTAATCAACTCTAAGTTACTCTAGAACATGTACCAGCACTTTTCATCAATTCTTCCAAAAAAATATTTATTTTCTTTTTCTATATTTATGCAAGAATAACAAAAATTATGCATTTCGGAGCAATGAATAATAGGGTAGTACCATTTTGGGCCATAGTGTAATTTCCAAAAATTGTGTAGAAGTAATCAATGCTGACTTTAGAGGCCCTTTCGTTCATCCATACATTCCCAAATTGCAAATTCATAAACGTATAATATTGAATTACATTTTGGTGTCAACGATTTCGTGATTTGACAACTCCAACTTTCTCGGAGGGACATAAACACCCCTATTGTATTTTCCAAGTTCGTAACAAAATATTATCAATAATCGGGCTCAAGAACATATCTGTAATCCTTTCTGATTTCCTTTTCTTTATATAGTAGAAAATCATGAGATTGCCAATGGTCGGCTCACATGTGTGTCCCCCTATGGACAAAACATTCCAACACACTAACTCATAGATGAGTGTTTGCTCTACCGTCAACTCACCTATATCATAGCTATCCACCGGACTTGCGACTCCAACTCAATGGAAGTTGATATGTTTCATTTTACGTGCATTAACAATTGCATTTGGCATAGTTTTTAGCTTGTTTTATTTGGTGGATTGCTAGTATTAGTTGAGTTTATGTGACAAGGGGTTTAGACGACCATGTTTGGTTTTCTTGTCTAAATCCCACATTTTTTAGGCTTAATTGGTACTAATGGATATCTTGTATCCATGGGCTCCTAGATCTTCCATTTGATCATCTTTAGTAGGTTGTCTGTGGGTACTTTTTTGTTACATTCTATGTGAAAGCCGTTTGTAAGGGCGGTAGAAGATATTGAAGGCCGTTCGCAAGAACGGTAGAATAGATCGAAGGTCATTCACCTCTAGAATGGTAGTAGATGAAGGTCACGAACATCAATGCACGGTAGAAGGAGATTAAAGTCAAAGATAGGCAGCAAAGGAGATCAAAGCAACCAATGAAGAAATGGGGAATCGTGGTCCGATGAGTTGTGTCAAAGTCCGAGAGCAATCTAATAATAATAATCCTTCAAGGTTGATTCCATTAGATTTGTCTTCTCGATCACTACAAAAGCGACTATTAGAACTCTAAAATTGGACTAATGGTTCACACGTAGCGAAGTGAACAAGTTCAGCCGGCCAAGTTACCATGGGTCGGCGTATGCCGTTCATGGTTAGGCACTAATAGCCCACGCTAAAGGAGTTGGCCCGTGCCAACAGTGTTCAGCACGAGGCTATGGAGTGGACCACACCGAATCTCACGGGCTGCACGTACGATTTCAAAACACCACTCAAAATCGGCTAAGTATGGGCTCAGGCCGTCCAATTTACGACAGCCCACACCGTTCCAAGTCCAAGATGCCAAGACCAACCGACAGCCCACTCCAAAGGCCACGCCTCACGCAAATGTTTTGAGCAAACCAATGATCCAGATGATTGCCCTCGCCAAGACCCTCGCCCCACATATCAGAAGTTCCAAATCCAGTACACTGACAGTGGTATGCGTCAAAGGCCACAGTCCGTGCCAGATGATGTGATGCAGCCCACGCCAGATCCAGTGTCCCACACTGAATAAAGAGGCATGGCCCGCGCCAGCTTCTGTAGCCCGTGACAAGTACATGGCACGGACCGTGCCATTCGCGATGACAAAATTAGGTTTTAGTCCTTTTTGGCCTATTTTGGTCCTATTTTTATGCTCAATTCCCTTCTCCTATAAATATAGCCTTAGTCTACTAGGTTAAGGAGAGTAGATAGTTTTATTTCATTCTTAGGCTATTAGGAGAGCAACTTTAGAGAGATAAACACTCTCTCTTATTTTCTTTTCTTTCCCTTTTATTTTTGCTTTCATCCTAGATGTGGAATTCAAATCCATATTTGAATTCCATAACTGTGGAGTAGTTTCTATAGCTTGGGGATAAATTGTAGGCACATGGTTTAATCTTTGTTTTGTGAGATTCTATAGTTCATTCTAATTTTATGTTCATGATATTATTGTGATTTTTCTTGAATATTTGAAATGCATGAATAGTACACCACATTAGCACACACTTTGGGCTATATTCATGTATGGTGCAAATATTAATGCCTCCTTAGGAAGAGAAACTTGGATGTTAGAATGGGTAAGAGAGTACGTTGCGTCTGCATGGTTGTGTGCACGGGAGACCGAGTATTGCTCTGACTTATTTTTCATTGCACCAGTCTTAGTTAATTACGTCAAGTAGCCCAAAAGGTTATGGGTAGAGATAGTAAAAAAGTAGCTACGACCCCTATTACATATAAGGTGCCAATGTCCCCTTGGCCTAATCGATACGACCAGGGCAAAGTAGTGCATTCGTGATGGAAGCTTGGGACGTATTTACAAGGGGGAGAAATAGACCTACAACAATGGTCGAACCTTGTTGTACTCCTCTAATTATGATGGCGGTGTCGATGGAGGGTTGCGAGCGCACCCGACGTGACAGGTACGGGGAAGTGTATGCTATCGGCCACACCACATGTTATGAACACTCTATTCGGTTGTCTATTCAATCTTACATGTATGAATCAAGGATCGAAATACTAGATTAACCATGATGCGCAATGACTCCCCAAGTGCTTAGTTAATTATGCTACTCACTTTTTATGTTTATACTTTGTAGTTAATAGTTTGAAAAACCCAACCCCCCCTTTTGTTTGCATTTACTAGTTATTCATTTCACTCGTATAAATTGACGATCCATACGAGGTTGTATTATTAGTTGATACTTAAGCCTTAGCATCTTTGTGGACTAACCCAGGGATTACCGCTAACTACCCTGTCGGTAGTGTAGCAGTGAGAATAGATGCAGGACTATAAATTTCTATCTTTGACCTTCCAAAAAGCCTCCGATCGGGTTAATTCTAAGCTACGGTTTAAATGACCCCGGGTGGAGGTGGGTCAGAAGTATTTTGTAGCCATTTCAACGGGGTAAATTGGGGTGGCTTTGATGAGAATGCCAACTATGCAGGTGATAGATCTCTACAAAGCTATGGCTATCTTCCGGGTTCAATTTATCAAGGGAAGAGTATTCGCTACCTAGGGCCTCACATATAGTGTACTTATTTACCACTATTTCTTTTCCATTAAATCTAGTACAATCATGATTGTTCATGCTTTGTCCAAAGTTAGCATAGAATTGAATAACCTCATCTACGTAAACCGGATCCTCTAAACATAACAAATTTTCCAAATGTTGGTCCTTGAAATTCCTTAAAAAATATCCTAGGCACAAATTGTTGATCGACGCATTAAGGATAACTATCGAATTAATAACCTTACATTTCGAGAATTCCACATACCTCTCATTGGCACTTCCGTTGAAAATTTTCTAGGATGCTGAAAGCTCCATGCAAGGTTCATCGCTTCGGTTGCTCACCGCTCTAGTATTCTTCTTAGTGTATCTTGGCCTCGATATTGTGGGTGGATTTGAAATTGGGAAATTGGCCTGTTGGGTTTTTGATGCTAAGGTTCTTGATTTTGAATTTGGGAGTTGTGTTGTTTCAATTTGGTTCTGCATTTTTTTTATATATTACAATAGGTTCCAAGTTTGGAACCTAATCATGTGTATTTTTTAAGACACGATCGGGTTTGGAGTTATAAAGCCTACTCCGACGGGAAAAAACCGTGTTTTTTCAAAGGGTGTTAAATACCCTATTGTTGCCCGTGTTTTTCAACCCATTTCCCTAAAAAAAACCCTTTTCTCCCATTTCTTCCATTTCTCTCCATCTCCAATCCATTGTTTCATCAAGATGTGTTTTTAGGTAAGATTTCAAGCATCCAAACCCTAGGATCCTCATCTCTACTTCTATTTTATTCTCATTTCATTTTTTCATTGTTTGAAGGGGATGATCAAAACAAGTGATTTGAGACTTGTTGGTACACAGGGTCTTATAGGATTCAAGTTTTCATTTCTTTGATGTAAATATTGGTGTTCTACAACCCTAGTATATTTAGTAGTTACACAAATGGTTCGCCAATGGTGGGAAAATTTTGCGGTTTTTAGTTATTTCAAGTGTTTAATAATGTTACTTAGTGATAACATTGTGATTGTCATGTTTTGTTTCATTTCTTAGAGTGTAAATCTAATGATGGCTCATTTCCGTTAAAAACAATATTAGATGTTTGAAATCGTTATTAATGTGGTATTTTATTATTATAATATATATTTTGTAGTTAGAGTCATGATATAGTGCCAATTTTTTGGATGTAGGTTCAATAATGTCTAGAAAAAAACTTGTGATGATACGTCACGTTCACAAAATAGCCACCCCCAACTTTGGAATTTGGTTGTGATGATGACCATGATGGATCCCACGTGGTAGGAATAGGAAAAACCCATTGTAGAACATTAGAACGTAGGATAGCTAGAAAAGAGTTCACTCCATTAGTTTTTAATAATTCAGGCAAATGTTTGTCCAAAGAGTGTGAAAAATTGTCTAGTTGGGTAGCAAAAGTCGTTAGAATGAGGATGGACATAAAGTACGATAGTTGGCATGAGGTTCCCTGAGACTATAAGGAGACCCTATGGATGGAGTGCTAGGTACTGTAATTAGAAAAATTAACTAATTTTGAAATTCCCCACCTAAATTTCCCATGCCCTAGTTAAAAAATTAACTATAACTAATTGTAATTTCCATGGTTATAAATCCCCCAGAGACCATTTGAAATCAAAGCCCCGGATATGAAATTTCTAAAAAAGATGGTGATGACCATGATGTGCAAGAGTTGGTGAGAGCACAAATACACCTTATCATGGGACTACATATTTCCTTCGGAGAAGGGTGATCGGCTGTGGATAACTTACACGCACATTCAACTGGAGAGTTGGGAGATCCAGAAGAGAAGGGCTTTGGAGAGTAATTCTTACGTTAGTAAAAATAAATTGAGCTTGAAAATTATTTAGATATACTTGTCTTTAGTCATGCCTCTAAAACACTTGTGTATGGTACAAGGCAATAAAAACAATGCAATTCTAGTTTGAATGTGATTCCCAATCGTTTGAGCCGTGGGGGGTATGGATTGGCGGCTCTCAAGTACATTGAGGAACGTCTTGAGATGGATTATAAAAATACAATCGAGGCGGGGATGGCCAAAGATGAGGCAAGGGCTACGATACAACCAATGGATATGGATGACATGGAGAGGTGTGAGTTATTCCTCAAAGGCCGGCAAAACAAGAAGGGTCTATACGAGAAGCCTGAAGAAAAAGAACTTGCGGAACAAGTGGTAAACCCGACCACCCTACAACTATTTTTTTACTTTCTTTATATAGTGTACATATTACCATAGATTTATGTTCTAAAATTCACTTATTTTCAATACTTTGGAGAAATTGAAGAATGATGCATTGGAAGGGAAATTCATACCCACATTTAAGAACGGCATCCTTTCTGCTGATACCAAGAAACCCGACCATGCGAGCCATGTTAGGGGAGTCGGTGGGTATTTGAACCAATTTGAAGTGTTTGGAATTACTCGGTACTATGGTCGAGCACAACCATCGCGTGTTCACACTCTGCAAAAACACGCCCTTGAACAAGAGAAATGAATATAGCAACAAGACATTCTCATTCGGAAGTTGATCCAACACACCGGCCTTGTGCTTCCCAAGAATCTAGATGATTTGACACCTAATTGGACACCGCCATCAAGAGGATCAAACCATTCACCAAAAGATGTTGAGTTCAATTGGGAGGAAATTATTGAAACTCTGACAAACAAAGCCGAAAACCATGACAAGGTCATCCTTGCTTGTGATAAAAAGGTAAACATTTAACATTTATCAAATCATCAATTCAAAGTATTTGTCATTTTTTTTAAAAAATGTAGTTGATGTCGATTATGGTTCACGTATGTGCGAGCTATACATAGATCAAGGTATATGTGATAGATCACTCCATGTAGACGACGGAATTTTGCATGAGTTAATGAAACATTATCATAATGTACCAATTCCAGAAGGTTGTCAAGAGTCTCGTTGAAGAACGCACTGGTGAAGGGTGCCCCATTGCCATTTCCGGGCAAAGAATACAAGAATGTTGGTCCCACTCGCGACATGTTTCTTTTGTGGCCGTATCGACTAGTATATGTTGATCCTATAAATGATAGTCATTTGAAAGTCAAACGGCTGACAACACCAAAAGCGGACCAAAGTACACCAAAGGTGGTTAAAACTTCACCTAAACCGGTCCACACTACACCCAAACCAGTCCAAGAGACACCAAAACCGGTTCAGAAAACAATTGATAAGATTAGACAACCGGTTCCAAGGGCACAAGTCTCGAATGATGCACGTCACTTCGTAAAAGTGCTATGCAACTGGCTTCAACCGCATCAACACAACTCAACTTACTCATTCATGGGAAACAATTACATATTTGGTGTCAAGAGAGACATCATCGCTATTTGGAGTTCTTTCGAGGACCTGTGGAAATGTGAGCATGTTAATCAGACAATAATGTCCATATACATCTTGTGAGTCAATTTTATATTTACATATTAAATTCATGTTTACTATTTAATATTCTCTAATATTTTACACCTAATGCAAAATAATTCATAATTTGAAGGTACATGTATTTCACGTAGAATCAAAAGAAGGAGTGGGCCGGATACATGTGCCCGGTGATGACTCAAGAGATCGATTGTAAAACCCAAGAGAGAATCGAATACATTCACAAAAACCTTGGGAGAAATGATAAGAAATTGTTCATTACACCCTACATTGAAAGGTTATAGTTACGATCTTCATTATCTTTGCAAACATAATTTATGCATTTTAATACACATTACATTCTATTTTTTGTACAGGGATAATTGGCGATTGCTCATCACTATTCCGGAAAAAAAAGTGTGTGTTGGATGGATACATTGCACTTACAACCATCAGATACATTTGTCAGGATTTTGAAGTCCGCTATGAAGGACACTAGCGAAGATGGTGGGAGAAATTTTTAGGTGGTCGAAATCAAGGTACAATATGCATAAATTGTATATTTTTAACAAAAGAGATTTATTTATGTGTTTCTATACGTTACCATATTCATGTTGTTTAAAATAGTACAATAAGCAAGTGCAAAATTGGGAGTGCGGCTATTACATAATGTTGTACGCAATAGAGTGCATAGATGGCGTGAACTTGGATTTACTTGAGATTGACAAGATAATTGTACATTTGGTTGTAATAGACATTAGTAGTGTCTCATTGTCAATAATAATATTTCCGACTAACTCGCTATACAAACAGGTTATTCCAAAAGCAACAAGGCCATATTCGAAACAAGACATCAACACCGCTAGGAATTATTTGGCTAGGCATCTTATTCTCAACCGCTCACATCCTCTTGGGAACCCTAACTTGGTAAATTAGTGTGATGTAAAGGTTTGGAATAGAATTCGATTGATTTCTATTCCTATCTATAGCTTATTGGTTATTTATCATTTTCTATAGATTTTTGTTAGCAACTAGAAAAATTGCGTGTATTTGATTACATTTGATTGAAGCCTATTTTGTGCTGGGAAATTCAGTGAAATTTTTTTTTACCATTGGGCCGAGTAGAGTTCCGAACTCGTAACCAAAAATTGGCCCTTCAGAAAGCATTGGGACCAACGAGTTTCCAAACTCGGAACTAAGAAATTCCAACAAAAAATAGCAGGCGAAACTATAGAGGCGGCCCGAAAAGTGCACACGATCAGGGAACCATGCATACAATGGGATCCGATTATGGCTTCCAAATGAGGAACCGATTTACATTCCGAGTTCCGAACGAGTCACCAGGCCCGCTGAAAATCACCCAGTTCCGAGTGAGGAGCCACATAAAGGCGGTTTGAACATGAAATTAAAGGCAGTTATAAACCGCCTTCAATTATGATTCCGAGTTCAGAACAGACACCAGGGCCGAGGGAGGGGGGTCTAGGTTCCGAGTTCGGAACCTATTAAAGGTGGTTCCACCGACCTTTTAAAGGCGGTTATGAACCGCCTTTAATCACTATTTTTAAAGGCGGCTCGGAACTGCCTTTAATTGAATGAGATTAATGGCACAACCAGAGAAGGCACTTTACACTTTAAAAGTGTCTTCTCTGGTCCAATAGAACCGCCTTTAATAACATCTCCCTCCACTAGTGGATGGTCCCCTGTGAGAGAGTCCAAAACTTTAGGCATGAGCATTTATGTAATTTTAATTATATTCTACCTCCTGAGACCTATTTTTAATAATTTTATAGGGACCTATCGCTAATAGTTTTCCATGATTTTTTTTGTTCAATGTTTTCCCATCATTTTCCCGTCAGGTGCAATTGCAAAAATAAATCAAAAATATTTTTAAAATGTTTAAAGAATGCAAAAATTCAATATGATCATCAAACTGAATATTATAAACATCACCAAAAAATAGCAGAACATCAACAAAAGAATCATAAAACGTCAACTAAAAAATCGCAGCAAAAATTACATAAAAATCAAATTGAAAAATCATCGACTACGACTAACAAAACATCAACTGAAAATCATAAATACATCAACAAAGCTTATATTATCAAATTATTTTTTAAAAAAGACTGCAAACATCATCCTATATCACCCAAAAGCTAAAAACATCAATTTCTATCATCTAAAATTCACCCAGAAAATGAAAACGTCAACATAACAAAAAAAACACTACAAAACATCAACCATTTCACCAAAAAAGCTACAAACGTTGACTCATATCACCTAAAACTCACACTACCACAGAGACCCCATTGTAGCACCGGTTTTTGAAAATAGTTGCCCCAAATGTATGGACACTAGTTTATTAATTTTAACACCGGTTTTTTATTTGAAAACAAGTGTTAAATTAACACTGGTTTTTTGAAAATCAGTGTTAATGTTTTAAAACCGGTGTTAATTTAACATCGGTTTAGTAAAAACTGATGCCAAAATAGGTGTTGGAAAAAATAGCACCTATTTTCAAAAACTGGTGCTCAAAATTTTAAAAATTCAATCTTTCAGCCAAAAATTTCAAAAAAATTCGCCAACATTTTCAAAAAATGTTGCCAAAAATTTCATGGGCTGGGCGCAGCTGCGCGCAGCCACTTTAAGCTAAATTTTTTTCTTAACTTTCAAAATCGTTCACTTCTTTTGTTGATTTTAACTAATAACTAAGTTAAATTAAATTAATAAACGATCAACCTTTATTGACCAAATATATATAAATATGAATAAAAATGTTTGACATTAAATAATTAACGTTCAACCCTTAATTGACTTGGTATATATAAATACGAATAAAAATGTTTGACTTTAACTGATCAACGGTTAACCCTTATTTGACTTTCTACATGTAAACACTAATAACTAAGGTTATTTTAACTAATCAACGATCACCTCTTACTTAAGTTAGTATGTATGAATAAGAATATAAATGTTTCACTTTAACTAATCAATGGTCATCCCTTACTTGACTTTGTCTGAATAAAATTGTTTGACTTTAACTAATCAATGCTCAACCTTATTTGACTTTTTATGTGCAAATAGTAATAACGAAGTTGACTTTAACTAATAAACTGTCAATCCTAACTTGATTTAGTATATATATGAACACTAATAACTAAGTTGACTTTAACTAATCAATGATTAACTCTTACTTGACTTCCTATATATTAACATTAATAATTAAATTGACTTAAACCAACTCTTACTTGACTTTCTATATATAAATACTAATAACAAAGTTGACTTTAACTAATCAATGGTAAATCATTATTTGACTTTCTATATATAAACACTACTAACAAAGTTGACTTTAACTAATCAACGGTAAACCATTATTTGACTTTTTATATATAAACACTACAAACAAAGTAGCTAATCAACAGTAAACCCTTTCTTGACTTTCATATTTAAACACTAATCACAAAGTTGACTTTAAATAATCAAATGTCACCCTTTAATTATCTTAGTATATATGCAAACACTAATAACTAATTTGACTTTAACTAACTCAACGGTTAACCAATACTTGACTTTCTATACATAAACGCTGATAACTAAATTGACTTTAACTAATCAATGGTCAACCACTACTTGACTTTATGTATATAAACACTGATACCTAAGTTGACTACAACTTCAACAATCAGTCCTTACTTGACTTTTCATATATAAACACTAATAAATCTTTCATAAACCCTTATTAAATCAACGACGAACCCTTATTTTACTTACTATATGTAAACACTAAAAACTAAGTTGAGTTTGACTAATCAACGGTAACCCTTACTTGAATTTTTATATGTAAACACTAATAACTTAGTTGACTTCACTTGTATATACTAATAAAATGTTTAACTATAACTAATCTACGTTCAACCTTTACTTGACTTTCTATACACAAACACTAATAACTAAGTTGATTTTAATTAATCAACGGTCAAACATTACTTGACTTCTATATATAAACATTAATAACTAAATTAACTTTAACTAATCGATGGTCAAACCTTACTTGAGTTTCAATATATAAGCACTAATAACTAAGTTGACTTTAACTAATGAACGATCAACCATTAATTAACTTTCTATATATAAGCATTAATAACAAATTTGACTTTAACTAATCAACGATCAACACTTACTTGACTTAGTATATACAAACACCAATAACTAAGTTGACTTTAACTAATCAATGGTCAACCCTTACTCGACTTAGTATATATAAACACTTATAACTAAGTTGACTTTAACTAATCAATGGTCAACCCTTATTATTTTAGGCTTGGTTAATGATTGACTTTAACTAATCAACGATCAACTCTTGTTTGAATTCCTATATATTAACACTAATAACTATGCTGACTTAAACCAATCAACGGTTAACCCCTTACTTGAGCTCTTATATATAAACACGAATTTTTGGAATATGCCCTTTCATAAACACAACTCTCACATATAAGGTTAACAAAACACACACAAATCTCTCTTACAACACTTGAAAAGAGTTTGCAACAAAGAAAATTTTGACGTAAAACTATATTTTTACTATTCACCAACTCTACTTTGTTTACAAAAAATTACACATTCTGTTTAAACAGAAGACTAGCCACAACTAATAACTCCTACACGATCTAATCCATTGCTTTTAACTAGGCAATTTACTCAACTCAAACAATGACTAATTAAAACTACATTAAAACAGTAAATAACAACTAGATTAACCAACATTCACTCCCTTAATCTGGTTGTTATTCAGACGCGCCTCAAGCACCAAGTTGAAGTCGTCTCCTTATCACCGAGGAGAATGAGCATTTCATCAGACACTCCAAGCTTCTATTGTTGTCTCCTTTTCACTGAGAAGACAGAGCGTTTACGGACACTCGTACACTTCATTTTCGGTCTCCTTTTCACTGATGAGATAGAGTGTATACAAACACTTTCAGTCTCCATTTCACCGAGGAGATGGAGTGTTTATAGACACTCAATGTTTGACAGTCACCTTTTCACGGAGGAGAATGAGTGATTCTTCAGACACTCCATGTTTCGCCATCTACTTGCTTTGATGCCAATTGTTGGAACAGACCCTTTCATAGACACAACTCTCACATATAAGGTTAATGAAACACACACAAATCTCTCTGACAACACTTGAAAAGAGTTTTCAACAAAGAATTTTTTGACGTAAAACTACAGTTTTACTATTCACCAACTCTACTTCGTTTACAAAAAAATACACATTCTATTTAAATAGAAGACTAGCCACAACTCCTACATTTTAGCCACAACTAATAATAACTCCTAATCCATTGCTTTTAACTGAGCAATTTACTTAACTGAAACTATGACTAATTCAAACTACAATAAAATAGTAAATAACAACTAGATTAACTAACAATAATAGCTTAATTGACTTCAACTAATCAATGGTCAATATTCACTTGACTTTCTATAAATAAATTAGTAATGAAGATACTTCGTTTTTGAATGGAATTTAGCCTAGTTTCAACGAGGTTTGAAAAGTTAATTACAAGATCATTTGGATTGCACCCGAAGCTTGTAGTAATGCATGTCACATAGAAGGGGATAATTACTTACTCCCTTTGTCCCAAGGTAATCTGCAGAGAGAGAAAATCTCTCTGCAAATTTAACCCTGGTGAAAAGATCAAATAGCCCTTGTCTTCTTCACCTAATTTCTGCCTCCTTTGCAAAAATCCCCGCTTCTCCGCCTCCTCATTAAGCCCCTCATCACCATCTTCCAGCTCCTCAAACAGTGGGCCCAGAAGCTTAATCCTCCTCACCATATTACAGTAACGTCGATTCCACATCTTCCTTGGAACCCATCAAATTTCAAAGCTAAAAACCAATCAATAGAGCTCAACAAACCAAAAATCAAAATCTAAGATTAAATACAAAGGCCCAGGTGATAAAAAATCTCCCGCCACGCCTCCTTATCTCCCTATGAAAACCCTATCGTCGTCACCAGCGATTGGCTCGTGCAAGCTCAAACCACAATGTTGGAGACGATTCCTCCGTCGCCGTGGATAAGTCGGTATCGGATTCCGCAAAGCAGCAAAGGATCTGGTCGAAGAAATTAAGGGAACCAGAGATGGAAGAACACAGTGGTGGATCTGGGAGGAGGAGAAGCCGGAGCCGGAGAAGAGGGGAGGGGAGTGGTGGTGGAGAGTTGGAGATGGAGGATGGGGATGGAAGTGGTTGGCAGAATGAGAGGGAAAAAAAGAGAAAAGCAAATAAAAATGGGCATGTAGGGTTTGTGGAAATGGGTTGTTGAATTTGGAAAAATTTTGAGTTTTTGAGGGTAATATTGTCTTTTAGAATACTGAATATTTTCTTAAGAGGAAAGTGTACAAATTTATCAAGGACACCCAAAAAAAGAAAGCGTGTAGATTACCCTGGCACGGCGGGAGTAATATCTTTATGTTCTTGTTACAACTTGAGGAGCTAATATTATTGTTATGCAAACTTTAAGAACTAATTATGCTACTGTCCAGAGGCGGAACTAGAAAATTTTTCCAGGGGAGGCTGAAAAATTTTCGGCGTCAAGCGTGCAGAGGCAGCGGGATGAGGCAGCTTCCGATGGCGCCGCAGTGGAGACCTGGTGGCGGACGGCGGTGGCGGACGGCTCTCGGTTGAGGAGGGAATTGACGGAGAGAAGAAAGGGTGATAAATATTAATGACATATAAATTTTAAAAATTCAACTCAACAATAATGAAAAATACTACATAATATAATAAATCAAGTAGCATACAATAATATTTTTACAAGTTCACTAAACTACTAAAATAACTACTTTCTAACGCTCGGGATCACTTATAACATCAATTGACAAATTGACAATTTCATTTTCACATACAATTATACAAAATAAATCAAACAATTATAATTTCAACTAAATTTCAACTAAATTCCAACTAAATTCCAACTAAATATGCAATTCAACTAAATTCAGATATGCAATTCAACTAAATTTCAACAATCATATATAATACAACCATATAAATTCAATTCAACATCCAATCTAAAAATCATGTTCACATATATTTAAGTTTTGAAGAAATAAATAAAAAAGAGAATAAACCCTAAAATTAATAAATCTTAGCATAAAGAGAAGAAGTATACCGGCGGTGGTTACCGACTTACCGTGGTTTGGAGAGGCGGCGGGATAAGGTAGCTTTCGGCGGACGGCGGCGGACGGCTCGGCTGAGGTTGTGAGGCAGAGGAGGGAATTGGAGGCTTGCTGTTGCTGCTCTCGAGTCTCGCCTCCAGCATATTTGTATTAAGGTTTGGTTATTGGATTGGGCTCAGTTTTGGCCCAATCCATTTCACATTTCAAATTTATTTATTTATTTTCATATTGCTAAATGAAACGACGTCGTTTCACTAGTGAAACGACGTCGTTTTAGTACTTAGGAATTAAAAAAAGAAGGCTGCAGCGCGGCCTTCTTCTCCGACGAGCAGGGCTTGGACACTGCTGTTGCCGCGCTGGAGACGCGCTCGACTCCGCCGGAAGACGCGCTCCTGCCTCCTGCTACCTCCGGCCGGCGATCTAGGTAGGACTGGAGCCCTACCTCGCGTACCATTGGTTCCGCCTCTGCTGCTGTCATTTAGAATTAGAACTGTTCTAATTTTACTGGTCGTGTAGTTGTCGATGTTGGTGCTGGCGGTGGTATCATGCCTTTGATTGCTGCAGAGCTATCCACTTTTGTAGAGGTCATAGATATAGGCGTTTGCAATGGTGAAATCCTTTTGGAATTGTTTTTTATGATTTTTATTTATTAAATATTCAATCTCTTTTATACATTTTAGTAATTGGAGCCATAAAATAATCACTTTATTTTTCTTTACAATTGTTGGAATCACTTTGCAACTATTTCATGAACCCCATTGATTTTTTTTCTATCATACTCATTAATTATACTTTTGATATTTAATTTAAATAAATTTCCTACCCAAATAAATTGAAATATAAAATTTAATAATTT
The DNA here is from genome assembly GCA_037428765.1 of Rubia yunnanensis. Classification (NCBI taxonomy): domain Eukaryota; kingdom Viridiplantae; phylum Streptophyta; class Magnoliopsida; order Gentianales; family Rubiaceae; genus Rubia; species Rubia yunnanensis. The sequence continues at coordinate 50,166,289 of CM075071.1, forward strand.
ACAATTTGTTAACCGAATTCAGTTAAAGATTTCTATTTAAAATTAGTTTCAATTTTCAACAAATATTGTATGAACAAGAATTAAAATGGAACATATATTTTTTAAAAGAATGTAATTTTAATTTTTAAAATGAACCAAAATTTAATTTCAATTTTTAAAATAAAATTCAGAATCTTAAAAGCTATTTTTTTTTTCAATTTTTCCGATTATTAAAATTTTCGGAAATTGATTTTCAAGAAATAAAAAGGCATGTGACGCTGCATGCATGCCAAGCAGTCCCTTGTGCATACCGAGGCAAGGCCGAGCCTATGAATTCTGATGCTGAACTACTGTAATTTACCTCTCATACGATGGCATGGGTATAGGCTGATATGAGCCCTGTGGGCAAAGGTATCGCATTTTGCCAAGAAAAACCCACGTGACGCTGCACGCATGCCAATCAGTTAGCACGGGCCTACCCATGTGTTGGGTTCTGACATTTTCCTGCAGAACGGTTCAACTGGAATTGATCTGTAATCTATTGCACATTCTCTTGTGAGAGAGATTTCATAGCCACGTTTACTTTTCTTTTTTCTCGACTTTCTTGGTCTCACTCACTTCATATGTATACCTCTTTTAGAAACCGGCGATATCCTCACCCTTGAGGCTCTATTCGCGTCGATACCACAGTAATTACATTAATTATTGAAGAGGTAAATTACAGTAGATACTAGAATTAAATGTTTGATCCATGATTGTACTTGCTGCATACAAGTATACCTCTTTTAGACTGGTACGAATGTCGTGGAAGCATATCAGATCAAGTACAGTGGTAGAAATCGTTACTAATTTCTTACCAATTAATATATTATTTTACTCATTCTCTCTTTCACCTAATTTTAAGAAATCACTCTTTTTTTTCTTCACAATAGTAAAAACTCACCTTTGACTATTCATTGACCCAACTTATATTCTATATCCGTACTCATTAATTTTACCATCAACATTTAATTTAATTTAATTTACTCACCCAAAATAAATTTTATGTGAAATTTAATAATACATTATAATTTTTATTAATAGAATTTTATTTTTTTAAGTATAAAATAATTCACCTTTTTTTTGAATTTTCGTGTTTTACTTTTCAAAAATTAAATTAAATTTCTTTTTTCTTGTCAAGAAATTGTTAAATATTAGACATATTGATTTTTTTAAAAAAATTTAAAACATTACATTAGAAAGACCAATTATAACAACTAGACAAATTACAATAAATACTTAAATAATAAAATATTGATATAGTCTGACCAATTATTACAAATTGAAAATAGAAACATTGATCTAGTTTGACCAATTATTACAAATCAGAAACTAAAATATTGATCTAGTATGACCAATTATTACTAATACAAAACAAGCTAAACATTAAAGAACTATTAACATGGATGATGGAACCATACCGACATGCTAATTTTAACTACCCAAATACTGGTAAAGATGTTCAGTGAGGTCGTTTTTCAATTTGTCATGTTTAGCTCTGTTTTGTATTTTCCTCCAATTTTGTCTAAAAGTCGGTAGATCAGCACGCCGCCCTGCGTTATAATGCCAAAGAGAGTCGTTGATTTGGTCATAATCACCTACTTGAACCCGCAACCCATAGGTATCTCTTCCATCTTCGACTATCATGTTGTGCAATATGATACAAGCTATCATAATTTCACCCAACGTTTCTATGTTCTAGTACCTGACTGGGTTGCGGATCACGGAGAACCGGCTTGTAAAATACTAAAAGCACGGTCGACGTCTTTCCTGTAACTCTCTTGGCGCTTTGTTACATCTTGGAGTTATTTGGAGCCGTATACACTGTCATGAAGGTCACCCAGTTAGGATAGATTCCATTAGTAAGATAGTACCCTTGATCGTAGTTTCCGCCATTGACATACGTCATCAAACAAAGGTGACTTGTCTAGGACGTTGATGTCATTGTTTGACCCCCGTTATACCAAAAAATGCATGTCAAATCCATGTATCGTGTGAGACCAATGCTTCCAATATAATTGAGGCGCGCTCAATTTTACCCTGAAATTGACCTTTCCAACCTATAGGGCAGTTTTTCCATTCTCAATGCATACAATCAATACTTCCTAAAATACCTAGAAATCCACGTCCACAAGTTACATGCATCAGCCATGCAATATCATCTGGGTTTGTTGGTCGGAGGTATGTTGGATGGTACACAGTAATAATTGCTTCGACAAAATGAGACATTGTTTCTCTGACCGTTGTTTTGCCCATCTGTAAGCATTCATCCAGTTGGTCGTATGCACAACCATATGCCAAATGGTGCATTGCCACCATGCACTTATGGAGTGGCAAAAATCCTTGATAACCGGTTGCATCGGGCCTTTGTCTGAAATAGGGATTGTGGTTGGTAACATCTTCTAGTATATGCTCGAATACATTTCGCCGAATACGAAATCTAGTACGAAAATGTTGATCGTCGTAATTCTTTTAGGAGGTGGAAAAAAATATTGCCTCTGGAGTACTTCCTGTGCGGGGACGGTCTCTTCTAATATGACTTATGGTTTTCTTTTGGTAAGGTTGAAGAAGTTTGAGCACTCTTATCCTCAAAGGTTGCGTACAATTGTCTTGCCATTTCTGGAACATTCAAGACAAAGTTAATTGTCTCAGGTTCGGTATCAGGTAGAAAATTGGGAATATCATAAGTATTTGTGTTTGATTATTGGGTTGATAGGAATTTGGGGTTGAAATGAAACATAAACGAATGACCCCTTTATATAGAACCATCACATGTGAAAACCCCATTGATTTTGTCTAGCGGAATCTTTGAAATTGATGAATTCGACCCACGTGAATCGATGGGAAGTGCCAATGACAACCCCATTGATTTTGTCTAGCTGAATCTTTGAAATTGATGAATTTGACCCACGTGAATCGATTGGACGTGTCAATGACAACCCTATTTATTTTATCTAGCGGAATCTTTAAAATTTACAAATTTAACCCACGTGAATCAATGGGACGTGTCAATGACAACCCCATTGATTTTTTCTAGCGGAATCTTTAACATTTATGAATTCGACCCACGTGAATCAATTGGACGTGTTAATGACAACCTCATTGATTTTGTATGATCTAGTATGACCAATTATTACAAATAAATGATTACAATTAATTCCGACCATAGACTACCCCAATTAATTTATCTCGTAGTGTTTCCTCTGCTGTGCTCAACTCTCCCTTTTGCATCAGAGTATTAAGGAGTGTAGTGTTAGCTACATAAATATCGCACTCTGATTGCATTTGGACGGACTCCCGTTGCGCTATGTTATACTCCATTTTATCTCTTTTGCTATTTGCTACCTTTTCAGCCTTCTTCTTCTTCTTCTTCGATTGTGGCCACACACTGCATTCGTTGTGATTCTTTCGATTGCTCGTCATCTGTTGTTCTTCGTGTTGCCTTTCCCTTTTCCCCTGCCTTGCATTTAGCGGCTTTCACACCAATAGGCCTGGATGAATATTGCATTGTTTGAGCATCATCGCTACTATGGGGCATTGATGGCACTCGTGGTGAATATTCCTCTTCATCAGTGTCATTTTGGCCATATTGTGCCATAAATTTAGGGTTAGGCTTGCACAATTCATAGCAGTGAAAGAATAGAAATTGTTGGCCATAATTTTCATCTGTATACAAATTTATAGCCCATGACTTTATATCTCCTTGGCTGGAACCACTCCCGATCTGACTGTAGTGGCGTGCGGCTTTACTATCACATCCCACATATTTGGCGATATCGTGAGAAAGTTTTTGCCACCTAACCTTGCATGACTTCATTGCCCGGTTGCATTTTGCATACTCATTCAAATTGGCCATAATTTTATGCCAAAACACACCAGCATTCTGACCCGAACCCATTATACAATCGGTGGAATTATCAAACCAAGCGCCACATAGAACTTTATCAACATCTACAGTCCATTTCTCCCGGTTAATTTTCTTCTTCGTATCCTTACTCCCGCACACTAGTGCAAGGTCATCGCTTTCTTCACATACTTTATTCCCTAATATAAAAGGTATTCGAATTCTTATATAATATACAAACAAATTAAATATACAAAATTTAATATATAAAGTAAAAAGAGAGGCATCATAAATGAATTAAATATACTACATTCTTAAATAGAGGCAACAAAAATAAATTATTTACATTTAATAATTTAAATAATATAAAAATAATACTATTTTACATATTTTAATTTAAATAATTAACAATAAATAATATAGGTAAGTGAACAAAAATTGTCTATACATAAATGAACATATATAGTAAATATTGTTATATTTTACATATATTTACAGTACATGAACTATTTTACATTTAGTAAATATTTTTATCCATTTAAATAATATATCGAATATACTAATTTTAAAATATAACAAAAATAAATAAAACAATAAAAATTAACGATGAACTAGATTCTTCATAATTAAAATATAACACATTAAAATAGTGTTTACCATCCGGAACATCGTGACTTCCAAATTGACGTCCATGGTCATTTGCAAAATTTTCACCCGATAAACCCCAACCTCCTTGGCAGAGAAATGATCCCAATCCGTTAATTGCCTCAAGGTGTGGAGAATGAAAGTTTGGACTATAAAAGTTCAGGTAGGAATTTTGCGATTGGGCGTTTGGATTTTGGGAAGGGTGTTTCGGAGAGTTCGTGTATGTATTTTGAGAAGAGTGATATTGATTTTGGAAATTCAGACAAAAATAAATAAAAGGAATTCTATCTCTGGTTGGTCTCTAAAATTAAAAACAAATAATCATAACATTTTAAACTACTTTCTTTGATATTCTACATATATCTGCAGTAAGCATTATTTTTGTGGGGGGAGGGGGGGGTAACCATGGCTTTTTTTTACCATACAAAAACGAATAAAACACAACAAAAAAAACAAAATACCAATGGTAAAAATAAGCTTGCCGGGACCAGGTACCCCCCGGTCCCCCTATGTTCCGCCCCTGATTACAGTGAGTGTTGATGTTAAGGCAGAAGTTTCGACGTTGAAAGCAATTGTTGTACACTACTTAATGAAGAAGAGTATTGAGATTCGCTTTGAGGATGAGATGACTTTTCTCGTGTAAAGTGTGTATCAAACAAGCGTCGCAGCTGTTCAAGCTTATGATTTGGGAAAGTCCCATAGATTATTGTTTTTGTATCATACATTTCTTTTGGTTTTATTTTTATATAATTAATTTTTTGAATTTTATATTATTATTAAATTAATGCCCTACTAAATGATTAATTTTGAGTTTTTCCCCTTCCTCTGGAGGCATCAGTGTGCGGTTGCTTACAGAGGAATTACATTTTGTTTAATCTATAAAAAAATTTATCACCATTTTTGAGAACCGGTGCCAACAAAAAACCGGTGCTAAATTAACACCAATTTTTTGAAAATCCGTGCCAACAAAAAACCGGTTCTAAATTAACATTGGTTTTCTAAAAATCGGTGCTAACAAAAAACTGGTGCTAAATTAACACCAATTTTCTGAAAACCGCTGAAACTGTTTCACCCCCTACTTAGGCACCGGTTTTTTAGACCCCCAAAAGCCGGGCTAGAGAGGTTTATCGTGATAGTGTCACCTAGAAAATGAAAGAAAAAAACTAAAAATATCAACCCATAAAACCCAAAAAAACTACAAAATATCAACTCATATCAACTAAAACTCACATGAAAAATGAAAAACATCAACATGAGAGAACAAAAACTAAAAACATCAACAAAAAAGCTACAGTACCTCAAGAGTATAAATTATTCACTCTAAAAATAATAAAACATCATCAATTTTGTTAAACTACAAATATCAACCTATATCACCTAAAAGCTACAAACATAAACTCTTAACACCTTTTTTTTTTTCCGCAAAACACTCACAAGTGAGCGGGGATATTGATTAGGGCTCCCACACCCGGAAAGACCATAATAGATTACAAAAGTTATCGAGCATTCCTTTAAGCTAGACTATAAAACATAGTTAATACCATCCTCTTGACAGTGATTCCTTCGACAAACCCTCCACCCCCTGTGTGAGGCTTGCAAAGGCCAGACCGTCAAGAGGAGGCAAAAACAACCTATACATATCAAGCCTATACATGTTAGAGACTACATCCTAAGCTTATGTTTCCATCGAAATTGAGGGAAAAGAGTCTCTCGACGGTTGAGGAAGAGGAACCTCTGAGATGTTAGCAAATCTTGTACATGCGAGGAGTGTCCTTTCCTGATTGCCAATTGAGCTAGATAATCTGGAGCTTGGTTACCATCTCGATGGATATGGCTGAAAGAAATCTTTCTGAATCTTGTAGTAGCCTGATTTATCTTCTTCAATGTCGACCGAAGTGACCAGGGACATGGCTGTCCTTGGATGATGTTTATTGCTGCAAGAGAGTCCGATTGAATGTGGAGATGCTCCGTCCTTCCCTCCGCCTCTTGAAGTCCCGTCCATATGGATAACAACTCAGCTCTGAGCACTACAAGATAAGAGGAAAAGCAGGCATTATCTGTAGTCATGAAAGATGATATAGCATGTGTGATTCTTTTACTTGCATCTCTAAAAACACATCCAATTCCTATGTTATCTCCATGTATTGCTGCATCACAGTTGATTTTTAACCCTATATCCGGAGGTTCCCATTTGATTAAGTAGAGCCTAGTGAGTCTTGTCCGAGTAATGCAAGGCAATAAACCATTCCTAGTGAGTTGACATTTCATATGGCAGATTTCAGATGGATTTACCAAGAACAGCAAGTAGCATAAATTGGATATATTTTTCCAGATTGCAGGAGCTTGGCTCTTTATGTTTTCAGAAATCCATTTGTTTCTGATTTTCCATAGTTCCCAGCAAATTAGACATGGCAATACTGTCATAAGTGAGCAGAATGATGATGATGAATGTTTGAAAGACCAGTAGTATGCCAATCTCTCCCTAATGTTACTGAATGTTCTCTCCCTGATATTTAAAACCTCATGCATTTTAGTCCATAGGAAGATTGCTGTAGCACAGGAGTTGAAAAAATGATCATATGAATCAGTATTATCACATTCTGTGCATTTTGATGGTAAATTTAATCCAGTTTTCATCAAAATATCAGCAAAAGGAAGTGCACTTAAATTCATTTTCCACATGAAGAAGCTGATCTTCTTGGGTATGGTTTTGATCCAAAGTCTTTTGAAAAAATGCACCACAGGCTTTTTTGGTCTTAACACTTGATATGCAGATTTAATTGAAAATGTTCCATGGATATCAGGTCTCCATATCAAATAATCCTTATGATCAGTTAAGGTTATGTCTTTTGAAAGGTTCACATAAATATCAGAATTGAAAAGGCTTGCAAGTGTTTGGAGATACTGACCTTTGTTCTTCATAAATTCAGCAACAGTAAGGAATGGAAAAATAACCTGATCATCATCAACCAGATTTATCAATGGACCTGAACCAAGCCAATTGGCTATCCAAAAATTAGAGTTTCCATTTTCTATGATAACCTGAGAGTTAGTTTCAGCTATGTTATTGACCTTCCTATACCTAGCCCAAGTTTCTGATTTTCTAGCATTATCAGGTAGAGACCACATAAGTTTTGCCCAGGGGGATTTGCCCATTTGAAGTTTCCACCAAATCTTCAGAGAGAAGGAATCAATTATTGCTTGAATGTGTCTTATTCCAAGTCCTTTTTCAGCCACTGGGAAGGATAATCTTTCCCATGAAACCCAGTGTTTATTAAGTCCATATTCAGAGGATCCCCACAGGAAGTTACTAAAGATTGTTCTCAGTTTATTAACAGTGAATTTAGTGGGAGCAGTAACAGCCCAAGTATGTTGAGGAATGGAGGTTAGTACATGATTTATCAATACAATTTTACCCCCTCCTGAGAGCCACTGATTTTTCCAGTTACTGATTCTTGTATTTACCATGTCAATCAATGATTTGAAATGTTTATTAAGTTTTCTACCTCTATAAACTGTAACTCCTAGATAGGAAAAGGGTAATTCCCCTCTTTTCATGCCCGTTATGTCCTTAATTTCTTTTTCCTTGTTTCTGCTTATGTCTCCTGAATAATAGGCACTTTTTTGGAAATTAATTTTCTGACCAGTTGCCTTTTGAAAGATTTCCAGGAACTTCATCAGGTTTCTAATGGATTTACTGGTTCCCTTCAAGAATACCACTGTATCATCAGCAAAAGATAACTGGTTCAGTCTGTTTGCTGCCCCTGGAGTTCTAAACTGGCTTATGTTCCCATTTTGAAACTGGATCCTAAGATTTCTTGTTAAAATTTCAGTTAGTATGTTAAAAAGGAAAGGAGATAGAGGATCTCCTTGTTTTAACCCTCTAGATGGCTTAAAAAACCCACATGGGGAACCATTGATCAGCACAGAGAACCAAGTAGAGTTAATGTTGTTCATGATAACTTTCACTATATGTCCATGGAATCCCAATTTTAATAAAAGGGTGTTGATGGTTGACCATGAAACCCTATCAAAAGCCTTCATCATATCCAACTTCAGAATAAGATTAAGTGATTCATTCTTTTTATCTAACATTCTGACAGCTTCCTTCATCATTAAAATATTATCTGCTATATCTCTACCACTTAGAAAGGCTGATTGTTCTTCTGAAATCAGTGAGCTCATTAGGGGTTTTATCCTTTCCACCATAATTTTAGACATCAATTTATTAATGAAGTTGGAAAGGCTTATTGGTCTGAATTCACTGAATGATTTAGGGGTCCTGATTTTTGGTATTAAGACTATGAGGGTGCTTGCTACAGATTTAGGAATAGGAATCCCTACTTGATATTCTAGCAAAGCAGTTAGTACATCCTGACAAATAGTATCCCAAAATGTCCTATAAAAACTACCAGGGAATCCATCAGGTCCTGGGGCAGCATCTGGGGATAGGTCAAAAACACTTGCTCTTGCCTCATCCAGAGAGATAGGCCTTAGCAAGTTAATATTATCATTTTCAGTAACTGAAGGTTGGATTTGCTGAGTTAGAAATGATAAACATTGGCCTGATGGATCCTCATTTTCATCAGAGAGCAGATTTTTGAAAAATGTAACTGCAGCATCACAGATTTGAGCTGGAGAGTTCAACCAGTTACCCTCCAAGTCCTTGATCTTCATAATTTTTAATCTAGTCTGGTTTTCTGATATGGACTTATGAAAATATTTTGAATTAATGTCACCATCTTTAAGCCATTTCATCCTAGTCTTTTGTGTTAAAAACAGATTATGTTCAACCAAATGTCTTGTTAATTTTGCCTTAGCCCTGTTCAAGGCAATCCTATCCTGGGTGGAACCAGAGTTTTCATATTGTATTTCCAATTCTTCCACTTCCTTTTCTGATTCTTTTAGGTTTTCAAAGACATTTCCAAAAACCATCTTATTCCATGTTTTAATTTCAGCCTTGAGTCTTTTAAGTTTGAGTGAGAACCCTAATATACCTTGTTCCTGAATAGGCTTAGTCCAGCTATCTATTACCAGATTTTTAAAATCAGATCTGTTTAACCACATTTCCTGAAATCTAAATGGTCTAGGTGATATGTTAACTGATTCTGATAATTCTAACAGCATTGGGGAATGATCTGAGGTTGTTTTATTTAATATTTGCACTGTGGAGTGGTTAAATAATTGAAGAAAAGAATTGTTTCCCATTATCCTATCCAGCCTCTTTGAGGTTGGGTTGACAGATCTATTATTAGTCCAAGTTAGGGGATTTCCAACAGTGTTTAAGTCATCCACCTGTATCTCATTAATAAAGGAAACGAAGTCTAAAATTGAGTCCAGTTTAGGGGAGCTGGGGCCAGAGTATTCCTGAACAGATCTAATCACATTAAAGTCTCCACCTATCAGTGTTGGGGTGAAGTCTATTTTAGGAACTATATCTGCATACACCTTCAATCTGTCCTCCCTACTATGTGGAGCATAAACGAATAGGGATTTAAATTTCCTGTCACAGTTTTTTACCTCTATGTCAACATGTATGAAATGATTGTGGACTTCTAATAAATTAATGTCAATTCTATCTGAAAACATGATCCAAATCTTGTTATGTATCAATCCCAGATGGTGCCTGAACCTAAACATTTTTCTATACATCTCTAGCTGGTTTAAATTACCTTTGGGTTCAATTAAGACTAACAGATCAAGTTTGTGTATCTTAGACAAATGCTTTAACCTCACTACTGAGGTTGAAACTCCCCTCACATTCCAGATCATACATTTAACTGTCATTGGAAACTGTAGATTTTAGGGCTAACCTGGAGCTTCTCTTGGGAAGTGTTACCTGAGATTGAGTTTGCTCTAATGGATCTTCTTCTGGCTCCCTTTGTCTCTCTGGATCTGTTTGCTCCACAGAATCCAACTGCTTCTGTGGATCTGATATCTCTCTGGAAGGTTGCTCTGGCTCATTTTGTTCCTGATTTTCCTTCTCAGATTCTGTGGAAACTTGCCTTTCTCCCACCTGTAAAATCTCTAAGTTCTGACTGTGTGCTAGAGAAATGAATTCAGCATTAGGAGTCCAGGAAAAACGGTCATGTAGGAATATGTCAGAATTCAATGGAGTCCTAGCTCTAGTACATAGAATGTCATCAGAAAATGATGGACTAAGGATACTCTTCTGGAGGGGAGAGGATGGAGCAGTGTTATATCCTCTTGAATCAAATCCTTCCTCCCCCAAATCTTCAGTGGTTATGATTTCTAGTATAGCATTGCTGGTTGTCGAGTTTGGCCGTTTCTGGAAAGAGTCATCTGATACCTGATTTGTCATTTCAGAAAATTTTACCTGAGGAGGAGTTGTGTTTTCTACCTGAGGGGGGTTTGGGTTTAGGGATATCCCCTGGTTAAGTTGATCATCTGTATTTGACATCTCTAGAACTGCAAATCTGTTACCAGATGTGGATGCCAAATCTTGCCCACTGTGAATTGAGGCCTTAGTGCTAGGGATAACTATATTAGGAACAACTTTATGAGGGGTTAGCACTTTCTGCAAGCTTTTGTTCTGTTTAGGTACATATATCTTAGATGTTTCTTGGTTTTTACCCTTATTGCTCTTAACAGGGATTCTGATTTCCTTTGGCAAAGCTGCCTCAGGATGTTTAGGATCAGCTCCCACAGAATTAAAATCTGAGCCAAAGGGTTCCTTAGGATATTTCAGCACTAGATCCCTTTTGCAATATGATTCATTATGTCCTAATTTTAGACATTTTTTACAGTACTGAGGAAAATCTTCATAGGAGATTGCATAGGATTTATTGTGAGCTATTGAGCCTAACCTAATCTTAGTTGGTCTAGGCTTGGACACATCCATCTCCACACAGAGTCTAATTGTGGAGGGTCTTGTTAGGTTCTTAGTTGGAGCATCAGCAAAAAGCAATTCTCCTAAAGAATTTCCCAAATCAGTGATTGCTTTAGGATGGAAGAAATATACCGGGGGGAATTCCACGGTGAGCCACACCGGAGCTAGCGCTGATTCTTCATCGTAATCGAAGTGCTTTGTCCATTTGATGATGCGCATAATTGCCCCTCCCATAGACCAGGTGCGTTTGAGCCAGCAACGATGGTAGTCCTCATCGACATCGAATGTTATTCTGACATGCCTTGAATCCATTGCTGATAGCTGCACATCACCCTTGAACCCTATCGTCTTGATCTGGTTTCGGAGGAAATCCATAGTGGGACGTCCTCGACTAAACTTTCCGACCAGAGCTTTTGAGAATGGAGCGGCGAGGATGTCCACCTCCTCCTCTGGGTATAGTACCGCCAATTCACCCTTGAAATTGAAATGAGGGTGGAGTTCTGGTGAATCGAGGTCATATGAGGGATGGTGTTGTTTCAGAGCTTGGGCGAAAGAAGGTTTGTCCCGATTCCATGGCGCAGTTGCCGCCATGGCTGGGTGAAGGAGGAGAAGAAGCCGTTGGCGATTTTCGGTTTCCGTGAGAGAATTTCAGAAGGAGAGAGAAAGTGGCATAATGGTTCCCAGGATTAACACCTGAACCTCTCATCCTAAAAATGAAAAAAACATTAACATAAGAAAAAAGACACCACAAGCATCAACTCTTATTACCAAAACCTAAGTCAGAAAATTAAAAACATCAACAACATGAGAAAATTTAAAAAACTACAAATATCCATCCATATCACCAAAAAAAACTATAAAAAATTAACTCATATCAATTAAACATCACCCGAATGATGAAAAACATCAACATAAGATAAATAAAGCTACAAACATCAACCAAAAATGCCACAGTAGCTCAAGAATAAAAATTCTTTAAAAATAAGGATCTAGAGGGATTTGAACCCAAGTCTCCAAACTTAAACCCTAGATCAATAACTACTACACTAAAGACTCATTATTAAGCTTACACCCAGCCAAATAATATTAAAGATCAACATGTACATAAAGAACATAAATTCTTTAAAATAAAGGTCTAGTGAGATTCAAACCCTAGACCACTAACCTCAACATCTAGAGTACTAACCACTAGAACAAAGAATATTTACTGATCATTTACTCAGTCAATATTAAACCTCAACAAGTCTTTGAAAAAATGTTAAACAATATTAAACCTCACTTCCCATGAGGAGAAGCTCAGCCGCTCGCCGTTTACTGTCCGCCGTCTGATGTTGCCTCTATACGCCGTTCTCAGCCTCAAGTCGTGCGTGAAGTGATGGGCTTCATCATCATCGTTTGAGCGCGTGCATCTCATGCACGTCATCGTCTTCAGCTTTTTCCACCGGCATCGTCGTCTTCTGCTTCTTCCACCGGCTTATTGTCTTCTGCTTCTTCTCGCCGGAAAAAAAGAAGGAAGAAGTAGGTGCAGTGCCGCTGCAATTTAACCTGCCGTCAATCCCTCAGCTCCACCGCGATGCCGAAACCCTAACAGTGCCGCCGTGGAGCCGTCGCAGTGGAGCGTTTCCGTGGAACATCGTGTGAAGCCGACATCGTGAAGCCGGCGCAGAGATGCCACGGGAAGGCTAGCGCTCGGCAGCGTCGAAGCAGCAGAGAATTGTCGTGAATTTCAGAGTTGAGCCGATGAGCGATTGCACCATTGACACAAGGGCTCTGATCTAAAAATAGAATGAAAGCTCAGATCGAAAGAACATAACAGTGGCAGAGCAGAGGTGTTGGTAATAGGAGAAAAAAATTGACGGTGATTGCCTTAGCTCCGCCGCGTTGCCGACAGAAGAGGAAGAATTGCGGCTGCGGGGGGTGGTGCAAAAGCAGTTCCAATTATGTTGATCGGAGGAGGATAGAGAAATAAAAAAAAGAAATTGAAAATTTTGTGATATTTATAAAATTTTGATCATTGCACAACAGGTCCTTTAATTTATTAGCATTTTTTTTAAAAAAAAACACATCCCAAATGAAACTTTTTATAATTGCACAATAAACTCTGGCCTAAAGTTTAGGCTGCCTAATAAGACTTTACAAAGTGGGTCATACAGTAATCAGAAACAATTGAGAATAAATTCATTAATCAGAAAGAAAATAGTACAAAGTGGGTCATACAGTAGTACATATCTTTACAAATTATAGTTGAGGATTTTGCAAACTACCCTTGCTACCGATCAATCTTGATCATACTCCCTCTAATCTCGAAACTCGGCGATGCTAGATCTCCTCTTCCCGAGGAATTAAGGCATATGATTCTGAACTTTACTAAAGTTTTGAAATCATGTTGGAACACATCAATGACTTTTGAGTACTCTCTAAATATGAAAACCTAGATGTAGATTTTCTTAATGAAATTCGTGAGAAACATAGCCAAATTGTTCTTTTATTTATGCCAATCGCACGCATCGATTTCTATGCAGAAAAACATTCCCTCTTCACCTCCAATTCTAATTACTTAGCATATCAATCAAATCCCATGAAGATTTGAATTATCAAATCTAATACCCTAATATTAAGGTTTATTCGTATCGATTTTGATCTAATATATTCAAATCTAATCCCATAAATATAGAGATTGATTAATCGGCTTCAATGTCCAACATGAAAGTGATACATTTGGCTTTGGGCTTTTAATGATTGCGCCATGGACTTCTTTTGATGTTCCAACGCAAACCATTCCATTTTTGTCTTTATGAATAACTTCTCACAAATTGCCACTTAATTCGAATGCGGACTTTACAAATACTCCCTTTGATTTTTTTTATATTGGCACCCTTTCCTTTTTGTGACTGTCTTTTTTATATTGGCACCATTCTTTTTTGGTAAATCTTAGATTATTTTCATCCATTAAATTTACTTTTTACTCTCCCAATACAATCTCCTCCACACATTTTAATTTTCCAAAAAAATGTGTTCATTTGCATGGTGCCAATATAATGAGACCAGAGGGAGTAGTTTGGTGGAGGTTTTGCAATATATATTACGTTCAATAGGAAAGATATGTGATACGGTGTGAACCAGGTTTGTCTACATATGCATATGAGAAAAGTGTCAATATAACTCTATCTACTTGAGTAAGTGCCAATGTAACCCTCTGATAATTTTTAGTGCAAATATAACTCTAACTAGTTGACATAAGTGCCAATACAACCCTAATACACTATTTTCGGCATTGACCGGCATTGACCACATTTAATATGACTAAAATTTCCTTTAACTTAAACCCTATAGTGTTTGGACATTTTTTACCTCAGCCCGCCACCTCCACCTCCACCGCCAGGCTACCACCACCACCTCCTCCATCCTGCCACCACCACCACTTCCCGCCAGACCTCCACCACCACCTCCCGCCTGGCCACTGCCACCACCACTACCACTACCACCTCCTTCAACAAACCACCACACCACTCCCACCGATAGGGCCCCACCACCACCGATAGGCCCCACCACCACCAGCCACCACCACTTCCACCCCCAGGGCACCACCACCAGGGCACCACCACCACCTATTTCCCGCCATGCCTCTATCAATACCGCCAGCCAGCCATCACCAACACCTCTCGCCTGGCCACCACTACCACAACCACCAGCCAGCCCCTACCACCACCACTTCCCGCCAGACCTCCACCATCAGCGCCAGTCAGCCATCACCACCACCTTTCACCTGGCCACCACCACCAGCTCCACCAGTAAACCACCACCACCACCTAGCCCCGCTGTTAAACCCGTCGTCACCACCTTTTCCTCCAACTATGAAACACTAGTCCTATCCCCGCCACCAGCCCTATCCCAGCCTTGAAACTGCCCAGCCCTATCACTACTTCCTCTGCGGCCAATACCGCCACCAGCATAGCCCCGTCGTTATACCCTCATCACAAGCCCCGTTGCCACCTTCTCTCTGGTCAATCCCACCACCATCATAGCCCCACTATTAAATCCCTGTCACCAGCCCCATTATCACCTCCTCTTCGGCCAATATCGTCACCATCCCTAGCCCCGCCACCACCTCTTCTTCCCGCTGTGAAACCCAATCCCTTAAACCACCCCTAGCCTCACAGTGAAACCCTCGCCATTGCCTTGAAACCCTAGATCTAAACCCAGCCCCCGCCACTACCACCACCAATCCCTCTCCCTTAAGCCACCAACACCAGCACCATCACGCTCTCTCCCTTAAGCGGTTAAACGGACAATGCGACAAGATTGAATGACCACCGAATGGCATCGGTGAGAACAGAGGAGAAGAAGGGCGGAGGTAAAGTCAGAGAAGAAAGATGAGAGTAGAGGAGAAAATAGGGCATAAATGTAATTTCATTTTTTTCAATTTTTTCAAAGGGTTAAAATAGTAATTTCACTGAATTTCAGCTAAAATTGATCGAAATGGGTAGTTTTGCACTTATGCCAACTAGGTAGGGTTATATTGGCACTTTCAAACACTGAAAGGTTATTGGCACTTACGTGAAGTAGGTAGGGTTATAAAGGCACTTTTTTCTATGCATAATATAAAGGATGCTCAAACACACTCCCCGGTAATCATAAGGTACTCTTTTGTTTGTTCTGCTTCTCTACAATCTTCAATTTCCAGCCTATTCTCTTATAATGATGTGGACTAGGATGCGTGCCTCGACACTCGACCATGCATTTCTCAGTGATAACTTAATATCTTGATCCTCTAAACACTATATTAGGTATAACCTTTTACCATAGTTCTGCAGGACTTTTTATCTCAGTTTTTAGTCTAGAAAAATTGAGGTAAATACAATCGGAGTTTAAAGTACATCTTTTAACCTCGGTTCAGAATCGAGGTAAAAAGTAGCTTTTACCTGGTTTTCAACCGACGTCGGTAGGTTTTTTTAGCGATGCCAGTCAAAGAAAAAGAAAGCCGATGATAGGAGACTATATTTACGATATCGTTATGATCAAGATCGGCTTCCACTTGCATGCGACGTTATCCAATGAAAGAATGCGGTTGCGATGTCGTTCAAACCGACGTTGGTCTAAATAAGAACAATGTTGCACATTGTAGGGCACTCATGTCGTGTGCCTACTGACATGGAATGCTGATAAATACGATATCGTTTTGAATGGTGGGTGTTTGAAAAAAGTGACACTGGTTTATGCGATGTTGGTAACGTGTCGTATGGGCACCGGTTTGCGCAACGTTGCGGATGAATCGGCTAGACTTTATTTTTTGTACAATATTATATAGTATTTAATATTTGATGACACAACTAATCATTTGTCGATAGCCATGGCATGTTATTTTAAATGCGATAAATCGTGAAATGGTTAAATGTCATACCACAATTAATTGTTTTTCAATAAATATGGAAAAGAATGAATTGTTCAAACCAACAAAACTATAACATATAATACAACTATATGTTACAACATATTGAAATATATAAGGTTAATATGAAATTGAATAATTAATTGTATTGAACCACCATGTTCTACGTTGCACGCCATTAGGACCGTCAGGACGACTAGTGAAATGACAAGTCATTCCATCTACATGCCAAAAGTCCATCGATGAATCTCCTTGGTCCTATTAATACCAATACATAGGAAACAAAATTTATGTTAGAATTGGGCAGTCCTCAAATGAAATACACATAATGTAGTAAAATGTAGACATCATTAAACCTGAGATGGAAAAAGTAACAGAACTGGTTAAAAGCGAAGTCGCACGAGTGAGATACCGAGGTTGCAAAAACTGACACATGGGCAACGTCGGATATTCATAGACATGTTAACTATCCCAAGTTCTATGCTATGTCGGTCCTTGTCGGTACCATTTCGCATGGGTCAATGAAATGTGACCGAGGTCGCACATTCAAACTATGTTCATACAAATTAAAGCATCTTTCCTCATAATCAAAACAAACATGGCACTAACTTGGAAAGAAAAACAACAAACATTATATAACATGTAACTCAAGCATCATTCCTCATGAAATGTAAGAATATTTGATCAATTATTGATGAAAAAACATATATTAGGATCATCGCATAATTTCTAAATGACCATGGAATAGATGAAAAACTACCTCAATTAATTTGAACTCAGAGATGCTCTGTCCTTGGACACTTATTGATGTTTGAGAGAAGCAACTTGATTAGATCTTTAAATGTTGTAGTGTTGTGAATTGAAGGGTTGGCGTGGAGTTTGGGTTGTAGGATTTGTATTGGAGATGGGAAATGGGATAAGTGAAGAGATTTTTTTGACTTGAAATAGGGTGGGGGAAATTTTGGGTTCAAATTTCTTGTTGAAATTTTTAGTTCCTGCTTGAAGTTTAGAGCGACGTCGGTCAATCTTCAGTTTTAATTTTGTACTATGCGACACAAATGCGACGTCGCACGTAATTTAATTTCCGGGGGTAATATACTCCATTTGAAGATTGCAACCCATATGCTGAAAGCTTAACTAAATTGTTGTCAAAACATGAACAAAAAAATGTTATCTCCATTTTTTCATTTCGACCTCTCCGACTTTCTTGGAGGGACCCAAGTGTTGAAATTAAAAAGATCAACAGTTGTCCCAACCTCGATTCCAATCTTTTTGAAAATAAACATTGTCACTCTCTAGTCGAACTTATAATAATCGAGAGTAATAAAGAAACTGGTCTTATTCCACAAAAATTTCCACAAGTTCTTCCTAAATGAACCATGTATCCTTATAAATAATCATCTATAATTTACTCTAGACAATGTACTAGCACTTTTTTAAATTTTAAATTTTTTATCTTTTAATTTCATAAAAAACTTAGAATATTAAATTTCATGTGATTCTATGTGGTGGAAATTATCGTTCTCATAACGTTTATAGTAAGAGCATTAATGGAATGCTAACAAAAATGACATACAATTACCCTGGTTTGTGGACGGGACCCTTGTCGTACCCAGTCAAACTTATGATCACCGTTAGTGATAAAGAAACTGGTATGATCTTACGGAGACTTCCACAAATTCTTCCCGAATGAACCATGTATACCTATAAGTAATCATCTACAGTTTCCTCTAGACAATGTACTAGCGCTTTTTAAAATTTGATGGACGGAATTTTATTACCTTTGAATTTCATAAAAAGCCTACAATATTAAATTTCATGTGGTTCTATGTGGTGGAAATTATCGTTCTCACAACGCTTATAGTAAGGGTATTAATGGAATACTAACAAAAATGATGGATGTACCCCATTTTGTGGACGGGACCCCCAGCACCCCCATTCAAACTTATGACAATGCGATTTAGATTATTGGGTAGCTCCAATTTTGCATTTCGTTCTCCCCCACCATCTTGGAAGGACCCAAATGTAAAAATAGAAAAGTTCACCGGCTATGTTAAAATTGATTCTGATCAAACCGGACGTTAATAAAGTTCATGGACAGTTGTAAATTTAAATTAGTAGTATCTAATGTACAATTACCCATTATTAAGGTCAATTATGTTCATCTTGGTCAAATGCGGGCCCAATTGATATGCTAGTAGGCTGAAATCTTGAGGCTCAATTTCAGAGTAGCCGGCATTGGTCCTACGTCAGTCGCATGCCACTAAAATAGAGTTACATGCGACCTTGCATATGCATTGGTCAAACATAGGCCCATTCTTATGCTAGTGGGCTGAAATGGTGAGGCTCCCATTTAGATTAGTCGACATCGTTTTCAGGTTGGTCTTGTGTCGGTAACTTTGACTTCCATGCAACGCTGTACAACCCTAGGTGGAAGCCACAACTCTTCGTAAAGAATATATAAATGGAACCCACCTCTCCTACCTCACTTCAAACTTTCAACTTTCCCTCGAATTTCAACAGTCCCCCTGCCAATCTTCTCAAATGTATGATTTCCACATGTGGTTACATTACTTTTGTTTTTGTATTTATCCTTGAAATTTTTATGTATATGGATTAGGGTGTGAATGTGTGAATTGTTTTAATTTTTGAAGTTTCCATAGATTGGGGTGCTAGAATATGGTTTTAGGGTGTTAGTATTTGGTTTTTATGTCTTCTAGCTATTGAGTGGTTCAATTGTTTGGTTTAGAACCTTGATTTTTTCCCGTTTTAGTTGTTGTTACTGTATTCTCTCTTCTTGAATGCGACGTCGCTAGCTCATCGATCTACGATCTATTTTACCAATCCTTATGCGACATCTTATGTCATGTTTTTTTCGTTGACCATGTCAATGCGATGTCGCACTCTTCTCGGTTAACCAATCGATTTAACATAAGGTTGGGCGACATTGCTTTGACTTGGTCAACTAAACAAATTTTTCTTATTTATTAACCATTTTCTATCTATTATAACATTTAACATCCGTGATAATAGGAATTACCGCAATCATGGCTGACAATGTTAGTTCCAACCATGACCCAATTGAGGTGAGCAATTTTTTTATTTTAAATGTTCCCTCTATTTTATTACTAATATTCTAATTGAATTTTTGACCAATATGGATCCATATTGATTCGGATGATGACAGTCTATGGGATACATTTTATGCAGATATTTGCATTTTGTACATACTTTGACCCATACGAACTTCATGTCAATTCCAATTCTAGTAATTCCTCTATGTTTCAAACAATTTAAATTTTCTATTAACTTTTTCTATAGATTACTTTCATATGTAATAACAAGGGTTTTTTTTAATAATTCAGTACATCCCTAGCCAGATTGTTGAGCTCCTATCGTAGTACAAGTTGGATGCTGTGATTAGGTGCAAAGAGAGGGAGTATCACATGCACTACTCGGAGAGCAGGAGGCCCTGAAGGGGTTTGGCCAGTTTCTTGCCACAGAGGAACTCGAGGTTGGGGACACCCTCTACTTCGAGCTCCTAAATGGTGTTGGACCCGCATTTTTTCATGTTATCATTCTTCTCCGCAAACATTAGATGTTTAGCTTTGACTTCGTATAACCATGTATTTTAAACAAATTGATTCGTATTTGAAAGAATATTTATTCAGACGTATTTTACATCAGAAATCTTTAAATTTTAAATCTATTTGTTTATTGTTATTTCAATGTTTTTCAATGTTTAATATTTAACCTAACATGTGAACATAGTATTAATTTAATGTTCATTCATGAAACTATAAAAGACTTGTGTGTAAGGAATACTTTCTTCCTATTATTTTTGCAACTAGCAAATATTGTTGCTTCCAAAAATTTCTAATAAATTGAAACTGTTGTCCGGTTGGCTGGTGGGCTAAAATTGTTAGGCCCATATACACATGCGATATCGGTTAATGATTGGCACATTTTCATATTGATTGACATGCGTGTGATGTTGCAATATGCGAGGCAGACTTCACAATGTGGCCAAAACGACGTCATTCCAAAACAACTATAAATATGGGAACCCTAACAAAGAGTTAAAGCTTCTCTTCACAAGTTTCCCGTGAATTCCAAAGGTCTCTCCCCTCCCTTCTCTTCTCTCTTGGAAAAATGTATGGTTTTTCCAATCTTCTAACACCTAATGTTAGTAATTCATACTTTGCATTGTCCTGTCTGTAGCTTGTCAATGTATTATGATTTCTTTGTTTTCTAGTTTTTTACTCACATTTTTGAGATTGTGCACTTTCCTTGACTGCAAACATAGGTACTATGTTTTGGTATGCCTCCATGGGGTTTTTGTTTAATTTTATGTTGTTAAACCTTTGTTTTTTTGGGTTTATGTGTTTCTTCCCATAGCTTCCTCTGATACGTACGATGTTGATAAGCTGTCTGTCACAATTTGGTTCATGTAATAGCGTGCGAGGTCGCACACTTTTATTTTTAGTAGCATGCTCTTGAGTATGAGACGTCGCACATATATCGGTCGTACGTTCGGTTTAACCAATGTATTATCAATGTTGCATTCTGGCATTTAGGTTTACTCATACAATTGCAAATGCAACATCGTTCTTGTGTCGATATGTCTTTCAATTTGACCGACTTCTTAGCGACGTCGCTGGTACATGTTGACCAAGCCACTGGTTTGGACCGAGATGCACCTACGACGCGTAGTCAACGTCACACATTGCAATTCATAGGCTGGTTCCCTCTTCACATTTTCATTTCTGATTCAGGACTAATGGCTGGCGAAGGATCTTAAAGTCGCCAATTTTTCCAGGTTTTCTAACATTTCAGAACATATATTTACTAATGCATCTTCACACTTTACCAAAATAATTTATTTTCATGTAGTTCTCCGCACAATGGAGCAATCCTGAGACTCTTGTGTTCGACATTAAATATCATACAATGGCACCTGAAAGCCCACATTTCCACTGTACTCTGAAGCAGCAGAACTTCAGGAAAAACCCAACTTTGATAAGGCATTTAAAATTAATATTAATTATAAATAATTGCACACACACACACACACATATATATATCTAATTAATTTTTATTTAGTACATCCCGTGGGAGATTGTACCACTACTGCTGACTGAGAAAACCCACGTAGTGCTGAGGTACTATGGGACAGAGTACCGTATGAACTACTTGGGGGGGGGGAGGTGAGAAGATCAAGGCCCTTTCCCCCAAAAGGTTTTGGAGAGTTCCTTAAGGGAAACAACATATGCATCGTGGACACCTTGTTCTTTGAGGTGATCTAAGCTGGGAGGCCTATCATCTTCAAGGTCATCATTATCTGACCTGATTAAGTTTATTAAGACAATTCTTTTTCGAATTTATATACTAATTGTGGGGATGTTTTCATAACTACTGTTTTTCTAGTTATTTAACTATCTTATTTGAAAACATTAAACAAAGAGGGTATATGTCGTATGTGAATGAGGGGAGGATCTCTAGGGTGTTTTTGGCACTATGATTGCTAGCAACTGTAGTGCCTAATTGTCATTTTACATTCCCCAAATTAATCGTGATGAT